>PVKA01005452.1:0-80801 GCA_004027165.1 Ctenomys sociabilis | reverse complement strand
GCACATGTTATCTCTCCTCTACACACTGTGCCTGTGCCCTCTGCCTGGAATACGGCTCACCCGAGCCAGGCCCAGTGGGCTCCTGCTCATTCCTACAGTTGCTTCTACACCCTGCCGGGGTGAGTGAGGCCGGTGGGTTTCCTCTGACTGATGGGCTCACCTGAGTGAACCACTGACTGAAGAAGGAAGAGGCAGAGACATGGAGTGGTGCTTCTCTTGCTAGAAATCACCATTACTGACAATATTAACAACTGGTTGTGATGTGTGGTGCTTGGTCCATCTGGCTACCCTTGGGTCACAAGGCTTAAGAGTCAGCAGGACTGGAAGCAAATGACTGTGGGTGGTCAGGCTAGCTGGAGTCTTGACTTAGATCAGTCTCTTTGTGCTTCAGTTTCCTTGTCCACCATGGAGATAATGTGCAGTTTCAAAGTTAAAGGCAGTGTACACTACTTATTACAAGGATGATGAAAAAAAGGGTGGACTGGGGAGATGGCTCAGTGGAATAAGCGCTTGCCTGGCAAGCTCAGGGGCCTGAGTTCAATCCCCAGTTCTGCCCCCGCCCCCCCAAAAAAAACAAGGATAACGAGCCTTGGTATTATTGAGACTTCCATTGACCAGCTGTGTGTTCTGGGACAAATGACTTAAGCTCTACAAATCTCATCTGTAGAGGAGTAAACTTTCTCTTCACTTAGTATACACACTAAATGCTTAATGAACAAGGAAAGTTGTGATACAATTTAGAAATCTGAGATGGATTAGAGATAGGATGAGCAGGGTAGGAACTCAGCTGGATTGAGACCAAGGACCAGGACAAAAAGAAGTGCAGGGGAGGAATGGGCAGGTCCTTCCTTCCCATCCCACAGGAGTGTGAAGAGTACCTGCCTGACCCCTCTGAGCACACTAGTCCATGCAGGTTCCTGTACATTAAGTCCCCAGGCCTGCACAGATCATCTTGTACTTCATCTGTGAGCAGGTATGCATACTTGAGTGAAAGACAACCATTTAGGCCTGGGTATGAGCTGCCCTGACAAACAGGAGAGAACACACAGGAGTCTGCTGACTCCTAGGACTAATCAGAGCAAAATTTCCCTGAACACATCTGTGAGACAATGAGAAGGCCTAGGACGTTCCTGGCACCTGAGGAAAGGAACTCAGGATAGCATGGACTTTGGAACCTTGACCTCACCTCACCCAATCCTCCGTTTACTCTGAGCACTCCTGAGGCCCTGAGCTTCCTGGGGAAAAGTCCTGGGGTTGACAGAAATAACAGCTAAGTGCCAGGGGCACACTTGCTGGGTCAGAATGCTGGTCTTCATCCTAAGTGTTAGTGACTGCACTGACAATGTCAAGCTGTCCCCAATTCTTGGTTAGGCCAGGACTCTGTGTGACACTGATCTAAACAAATGTCATATTATCACTGTGTTCCAGCATCCTCACTGTCCAGCTATGGATGACCAATGCATCAGCTACCGTCAGTGCCAGAAGGACCATGTGGCTGGACCAGCTAGCCTGCCTTCCTCTAGGTGCCATGGTGAACAGTGCTGGAGTGCCCAGGGTCAGATGGGGGGATGGTCCAGTCACAGCACCAGCATGCAGAATGACCACTGCCCTAGCCAGGTACAGCACTGGACCAACCACAGGGCCACACTGCCCAGTACATTATTTTTATTCTCACTAGATAAATTGGGGGGAGCCACACTGTCCACAGCAGCCTGGGTCATGCTATGTCTGAGCCTTTTATACCCAATGTTCCTCTGTCCCCATCACGTACCTGAGAGTTGACAGCCTGCCCCATTGGGATTCGAGAACATTCCAAGGCAAACTGTTTGACACAGAAGTAACAGCCCTGAAGGGAGAGTGAGATGAGGTCAGGAGTGAGGGAGACAGTGGCTCTGGTTCTTTCCACTCAGCGCTACCCCAGTTCACCTGGAAAGTCAGCTCCATGAGGATGATGCCCCCAGGCAGTGCCCGCTGCAGATGATAAGTGGTGACTGGTGAGCCAGTGCTCTGCAGAAAGCACAAAGGGGGCAGTTTTGAACCAGAGGTCAGAAGTCACTTCAGTCCCTCACTCTAATGATGTCAGTCTGAGTCAATGACATTAGGGCTTGCAGAAATAGGATCAGTGATACCATATCCAGGGCACTGCTGACTTCACTATTACAAGAGAATCAGTTACCTTAGGGCTTCCATCAGTCTTGGCTTTAGGGCAGGAGAAGGAACCTCGACTCTCTGTTCCAAGGATAGCCATGGCCCGCAGCCGGCTGGTGCTGCAGGAAAGAGAGGCAGGTCGGGGGATGAAGGGGTATGACTATTTCACATGGAGTCATTTGGTAGGAGAGGAAAACAGAAAGGACTTGCTCAGGGGTCCATGCAGAACAGGTGGTAAGGCCAGGCCAGGCATAGGGCTTGATCCACAGCAGTGGCTGCTGTGTGGGAAGGGTGATGTATCAGCAAGGAGGTAGACACCAGGGCTCTTTCTCCATTATTGGGCATAGAGGGCTGTGAGTAGGGAGTCAAGGGAGGGGAAAGGGCAACACACGTCTAAAATTTCATTCTGAGCACCAGGTATGGTGATGCACGCCTGTAATCCCAATGCTCTGGAGGTCAGGCAGGAGGGTTGTTGTGAGTTTGAGGCCAGCCTAAGGGACTGTAAGTGCAAGGCCAGGCTGAATTGCATGACTTAACTATCTCAGAAAAAAAAAAAAATTCATTAGGAAAATTCAAGCAGATGCTTAGTTAGGAACTGTCCTTTCAGAGGAAAAGTGGTACCCTTTTGATTGAGTAATGACAGCTGCAGTGCTTCACAGGCCTGCCATTCTTTATTACTTAACTCAAAGACATGAGAACAAGAGAAGGGCCGTGACCAAGGATGAAACAGAAAGGGTGAGTGGGTCCATTCAGTACGCCAAGGAAATACAAACTGCTAGGATGCCTGCTGGGGGCTAAAGGTCTTGACAGGAAATGTTTTGCTTCACTCTCAAAAAAATCAGAATAAAATATAAGTACTGATAGCTGACCATTGAAAATTGGTGATAAAGGGGACTGGCCAAATAGCTCAGAGGATTAAAGTACCTGCAAGCAGGTGCAGGGGATGGGGGTTTGATACACAGGCCTGCTGTGCCGGCCCACCTCTGGGGCTCACTGAAATGGCAGTCGAGACTGGCATGGTGGCACAGGCCTTAATCCAGCTCTTGGGAGGCTGTAAACAGGTGGATCACTATGAGTCCGATCTAGTAGTGAGACCCTGCAGATCCTTCCCTAAAATATATTTTTAAAAAATGGTGATAAAGAAAAGCTTGACTTTAAATTTTGTTCTAGAAGTAGTTTTCTAATATTAGTGTCTTTTTTTTTTTTTAACTCTAATGTCTTATAAAAAGAAATCTCGATTTTGAGGCTGAACATAACTGAATAGAAGGTACAAACTACAGTCTATCCTATGGTGGCGCAGGCCTGTAATCCCAGCACTCGGGAGGCTGAGGCAGGATTGTTTTGAGTTCAAGACCAGCCTGAGCTACAAAGTGAGCTTAAGGCCAGCCTGAACTGCATAGTTCAGACCAGCCTTAAGGGGTGGGAACACAGATATGGGAGAGCCAGAGAGCAGGCACTTCAAAAATGAGACTCAGTTCAGACCTAGGCCAGGAAAGGTGGCTGCAGAGCTGCCAATGAACACAAGGGAGATGGAAGGTGGTGACACAGAGCTGCCTCCATTGCAAGGCTCAGACCTGTCAGTACTGGCCAGGGAGTGAGCAATAAAAAGAACAGTCCACAGTGGCTTGGTTCAGTGGTACACATTCCCAGCTACTTGCAAGGCTAAGGCCAGAGAATCACAAGTTCAAGGACAGCACAGTCCTATGACAGCAATTTTTTTAGAGTTTTCAATGACATAAATGGCCCACTGTAGCATGCATGCTATAACTTTTCCACCCTTGGCTAGGCAATTTAACAACACCCTATCTCAAAAAAAAAAAAGGCTGGCAATGTGTCTCAGCACACGGCTCAGCTGGCAAAGTGTAATCCCCCAATACTGTAAAAACAACACCAAACCAAACCAAACACACAATAGGCCATGGACAGTGGTGTAAGCAGGCCCAGTGAAGAGGTTCTTGGAGGAAATGCACTGTTATCTGTCCACCTTGAGCCATAGTAAATCTCAGGAGAGCCAGGCGATGCACAGGACATGAATCGGCGTCAGACTCATGTGTGGATAAACACAAGCACAAAACACAACCTGTGAGATGCACGTGGTTCAGTAGAGGAACTGCCCGAGGCTTGCAGGACATGAATGAAAGGGTCCCAGTCTTCATGTATGTGTGCTGGTCCAGTGGGGTGAACATGTACAAGGCCCAGGCTGTCCAAGCAGGAGCAGTGTGAGAGGGGAGGGAAGGAGAGGAGAGAGCTCACCTGCGGGTGGGTGAAGGGGGCCGCAGTGGTACGAGAACAAAGCCTATGCTCTGAAGGTACTGCATGTACTGCTGCAGGAAGGTCACGCTCAGCTCCTTCAGCCAAGGCTCCTCACGGGCTCCAGGTGGAGGTACATCCAAAGGCTCGCAGCTTCCAGGGGTCTCTCGGCTCCCAGGCCCTGACTCAGGACGGTGGCGCCGCTGTGGGACAGAGATGAAGGCTGCCTGTCAAGAACATCCCTGGGGGTGGAGGAATGGAGGACACTGCAGTGGGGATGGGGTGTTAATGGGACCTCAAGAGGAGAAAGCTGGGAATCTTTAGCCTCACCTGACCCTCAGTGGGCCCTGAGGTCTCTGGGGGTCCATGCAGCCAGGAAGCTGGGTCGAAGAGCAGGGCTGTGGCACAGTAGTGCACGAGGCGTGATGACTGTTTCAGGGTCTCCAGCTCCCCAGCCTGGGCACATGGGGCAGTAAGCACTGAAGCATGACCAGAGCAGGGTCATAAGACCCCTTGGAAGAGGCAGGGTGGGTCACTCACACTGATGGGCATGCTGGCGGGGGCAGAACGCTGCTGCCAGGTTACAAACAGGTTTTCCATCTTCATCTGGCGCTCCAGCTCTGGGGACAGGAAGCCTTAGCTGTTGCTCTCTCTGTCCCAGATACACACATCTCCCCTCCCACTGCCAGGACTGGTCCTTACCTCTGCGTTCCACCATCTTAATCTCCAGGAACTGCTGTCCATGGTAAGTGACAGGGTCAGGTCTGGGCACGGGGCCGAGACTAGAGCTTGGGCGGGCAGCCGTGATATCCCTCAGGGCCTCATCAAAGGGGAATGTATCTAGGGGATGAGGACCCCCACCCCGAGAGGACCCACTCAGCCGGCCCTGCTCTCGGCTCAGTGGGGGGCTTGCGCTCCGGATGAGAGTCTCCACTTCCATGGTTGGCAGCAGGAATGGGTTTGGCTCCTGAGAGAGATGCAGCAGCACCATGAGCTTGCAGTCTTTGCCCCAGACCCTCTCATGCCCCAGGGCCCCTGACTTTTCTTCATTCCCTCTGCCCTCCCTGTGTCCTCTCCCTTGCTTCCTTTAATTGATCTCTATTGCAGGGTTCCCTTTAACTGATCTCTTGGTGGGCAGAACTAGAAGGAAGCAGGCACCTTTTCATCTCGCACAGGGAAGTCCAATTGGCCATAATGATGGAAGAGCCCAAGCTTCTGGCTGAGCAGGCAGAAGATGAGATGGGCCCGTGCATTCTGCCACTGCACAAGGCGAACCAGTGCTCTGCCCAATGCTGCTCCCAAGTCTGGAGCCCAGTTATAGGTCAGCAGCTGTAGCTAGGGGTCAGGGTGAAGACCAGGGTCAGGGAGGTGACAGGACTCGCTCCTCCCACCCAGGGTCTGATCCCATATTTACCTTCTTGTCCATCACCTCAAGCAGCAACAGCCTCTGCCGAGGAGCATTTCTCCCTGAGCTCCCATCGCCTCCTGGCTCAAAGCGCTGCAAAGCTTTGGCAGCTGTGGGGTAGGGAAAGGCAAATAGGGGTCTGTGGTGTATCTCCTTTGATCCCACCCTGTTCCTTATGGGGTCAGAGACTAGGCATCTGTCTCCAGAACCTTCCCTTCTCTCAGGGGGGCCTCACCCTGCTGTGTTGGTCTCCTCCACTGCATGAAGTTCCTTCCTATAAGAAGCAGATGCCGCTCTGCTGCTGGGCGGGGAGTTGGACCCAGCTGTCCAGGGGAACAAGGGCTGAAGGTCTCTGGCTCTGAACCTCTATTGGGAGACAGGTGTAAGAAGAAAAAAACGGGGGCTGGCCAAATAGCGCAGAGGATTACAGGCACAGGTGCAGGGGTGAGGGGTTCGATCCCCCTTCCCTGGCCTGCCCTGCTGGCTCTACCTCTGAGAGCAGGCTGAGATGGCAATTGAGACTGGGCGTGGTGGAGTGTGCCTATAATCCCAGCTCCTGGGAGGTTGTAAACAGGCGGATCACTAGGAGCCCGATCTAGTAGTGAGACCCCAAACACCCTGTAGACCCTTCCCTAAAATACAAAAAAAAAGGAGAGAACAAGCACGGGCCCATTCCTTGATACATTTCCTACTCCTCTTAGCTCAATGTACATCAGTTTGATTTCCTATGGGCCCAGCTTCTAGGTGTCAGGGGAAGGTCCCTTCAATTCCATGAGATCTCCAACTCACAAATGCTGCTCAAAGACACGAACACTGGTGTCTCCAGCCATTGAGATAACCAGAGTGGTGAACTCGGCCAGGATGGATGGAAGGAGGAAACGGGACACTATGTGGGTGGAGTTTTTGGACACTGAGGCACAACCTATAAGACAGAGAGGTCAGAGTGAGCTTGAGGATAGAGACATGGCCAGAGGGCTAAGGGATGAAAGAGGGGCTGGGGTCTCACCAATATGGACCATAAACTCCATCCAGGGCTGAATGATACGAGCAAACACAGGGTTCAGGGTCCCCACCTCCCCTTCCTCAAGCTGTGTTGTCCGGCGTCTAGGGGTAGAGCAAAATTGATAAGTCACAAAAAAAAAAAAAAAAAAAAAAAAAAAAAAAAAAAAAAAAAAAAAAAAAAAAAAAAAAAAAAAAAAAAATCAGGTGCCGGGAGATGGCTCAGTGGAACAAGGGCTTGAGTTCAATCCCTGGTTCTGCCAAAAAACAGAAAAAAAAAAAAAAAAAAGAAAGAAAGTCACATTCATGTCTGGGGAATTAGCTCAGTGCCACAAGTGCCTGTCTGGCAAGTGCAAGGTCCTTACTTTAGGTATCAAAACAAAAGACAAAAACATTCATACAGGACACATGTATGTTTACAGGAGCTAAATACCTGTCTGTGACTTCACATCTATATCTTCCTATAACACATCACAGCACGGTGCATGTGAGTGTATGTGCATGCGCACGCATACACACACACACATATACAACCTTTGCCTCTGGGCTCCAGAATCTGGGCCTGGTGCTGCTCCAGGAGTCCGAACACTCTCAGTTTTGTGACGCCTGCGACCCCGATTATCTTCTGGTCGATCCAGGACAATGTCATCAGTTGTTTTGGGGGAACCCAAATCTCCTCCTTCTGTTTTACTCTGGGGGCAATGTAGCAAGGAAGGGCTATAAGAAGGGGGGTGGGACAGGACAGAGGCCCAGCAGAACAACGATAATCCTGCAGGGCTTGGAGGTCTGGGATGCCTGGCTCCCCTGCGACTGACTGAACTGCCTTAGGCAGATCTGTCAGTTCTGTGCAAGTAAAAACTGTACTTATCTTGCAGGCTGTTGTAGGGTTCCAATAAGAAAAATGAAAGTGCTAGAATTCAGTAAGTTGGGGGCCTTCAATGTCAGTAAGGGTTTCCCATATTCTTCAAACTCCCACCCACACTACAGAGCAGTTCTATCTCAAAGGAGAACTGTGGGGACTGGTGTGGAATGTAGGAGGAAACATGAGGTAGAGGTCCGCTTCACTCCTTCTTCCATTACCAGCATATCCCAGAAGCTCCGCCGGCCAGCTTTGCTGGGTGGAGTCACAGGCTCTCCAGGGACAGGGGCAGGGGGAAAGGTGCTAGCTGGGCCTGCAGGGCTCTTGGCTTCCAAGGACATGCTCCTGAGACCTCCTGTGGACACCAGACATTACTTAATGACTTCCATTACTGATCATTAATCCCCACTCTGGACAAGATAGCCCCAAGACACTTATAAGAGTGCCTTACCCCACAATCCACCTCTAAGTGAGTGTATAAAACTGATAGCAAGCAGAGTCTGTGAGGTCTCCTGAGACTACATCCCTCCCCAAGTGGGGGACCAGCTGCCTGTGGTTGTTTCTGCTAGTACTACATTTCACTGTAGTGCACAAAGTGGCAGAAAACCATGAATGTGTATTTCTGATAGGGCCTCTGCACTTTCCCGGAACCCCACTTTGTGCTCTCACATGCCACACTGTCCTGCTCGGACTTGCAATACTCTGAACCCCAGTGGAAGCTGGAATGCTGTGACCTGTGTACCTGAGGGCGTGTCTTCTGTACACAGTGAAGCTGGCAGTAGCTGCAACTCTATGATGGCATCAGCCAGGGCCTGACGGGCTGCTCCCCGGAGCTTTTCCTCCAGCTGCACAATGCTTATGTTTCCCTTTTCCCACACATCTAGTCGAAGCTGTGGGGCCCCACTCTGAGCTACAGTAAAGAATGAGGTCATTTTGAGATGCCCCAACATCCCATCCTACTCATACTCTTGCCTCCCAAAGCACTGATTGGACACCCCATCTTCTAACAAGGCTGCCCCACCTGAAGAGCGATCCAGCAAAACTGGGCAGCGAATGACCTGAGTCAGTTGCTCAAATTCTTCCTCTTGTAGCAGGAGTGGGGGCTCCGGAGAAGAGGGGGGCCACAGAGCCAGTGAGATGGGGGCCCCTCCTTCATCCACAAAGGCTAGAGTGATGCAGGCAACCCCTGCAAAGAAATGCCCAAGAAGATTCAGCTCTGGTACCTGTAGGCCTCCCATTCCAGATCTCCCTCAGCTATAAGGCTGGGAGAAAGCCCTCTTGGGCACAAGACGAAAAAGGCTTCCCCATACCTGGTAGTGCCACAGGCCCATGCCCTGCACTGTACCTTTGCCTCCAGTACCCTGTCCACCAGGCTTATTATACAAGTAGATGTCCAAGTCAGGGAAACCACCTTGTGGTGGCAGTGGGTGCTAGGGAGAGAACAGCCATCAAACATCAAGATTAAGATGGGGGTCCATCGTGAGCAATCAGATACAGGTACAGGAGAGCACAGGAAGACACAAGCCAGTAAGGAAGGTATGTCAAGGCGGAGTATTAACAGACAGGGACACAGGGGTCAGTGGTGCCATGAGGGTACAAAGAGGTGAAGACAATCTCACCTGGAAGTGGTTTCGGCTATTGCTGTCTGTGTACTTGGGAGAGTGAAGGAAGATGAGCAGGTTCTGCCGCAGGTACCAGGCCAGGGCAGGAAGCCAGGGCCTGCAGGAGGCAGGTAGGGCCAGATGCAGCACCTCTGAGGGGAGACTTCCAGGGGGCTGGATGAACTGCAGAGTGGGAAGAGAGGGTGAGTGCTGAGTGCATAGGCTCTGGCCTGGATGGTCCCAGCACCTGCAGCTAAGCCAGGCAAGGACAAGATTGGAGTATGGGAGGGAGCGAACCTCCACATCTGCTGGGGTCAGCTTGCAGTTCCGGACCAACATGACTGTGATGACATCTAGTGTGGCCTCATCCAAGCGCCGACGCAGGACCCGGACAAGCTCATCTGTGATCTCAGGACCTTGACACAGCCATAGTGAGATTTGAGGACCCTGGTAGAGGACCCAGCTTCTGCATACCAGCCTTTAAACCCAACTCCAACAATACCCTGTACACTGAAGGCAGCTAGGTATGCTGGTTCTGGAGGGGATGGGCATCCATTTTTATTTTTTAAATTTATTTATTTGTATTTTAAGTCGAAGAGTGAAAAATAGAAGCAAAAACAAATAGAAAAAATGACATAAGCAGGGTAACATATAACAATACATATGTTACAGATTTTCTTTTTTTTTTTTTTGGCAGAACTGGGGATCAAACTCAGGCACTTGCGCTTGCCAGGGAAGTGTTTATTCCACTGAGCCATCTCCCCGGCTCCCTATGTTACAGATTTTCAAAACATGGATTGCTAATTTTATATGTATATATACATATATATTTTTTTTTTTTCCAATAAAACAATCCAACACAGATCAGCAGTCCACAATAGAAGCAGGTTATCCACAGAAGTTGTTGACTTGAGCCATTCACAGCTCATTATATTAATATGACTTTATTTTATATACCTCCATTTTTATACTTTTCTGCTGGATGGTTAAGACTGAGTTAAAGCAAGACCTATATAACAAGAAATGTAACTTTTGTATCAGATAAGGTTAGTCAGGTACCCTCAGGGTTTATCCTGTAACCTTGTACTGCTCTTTGTAGATCCCTTGTCAGTGTCAGCCTTGTGGATGAGTCATGGCCATTGCTTGACCAAACTGCTCTCTGTGGAAGCCTGAGAGAAAGTTTTCTTTCCATGTGACTCTCCTTAGACACACTATACATCATCGATTGCATTCCTCTGTGGCCCCATAATCTCCTTGATCAGAATATTTGGGGCACTACTGAGTTGGTTCTCTTATGTCCTGAGTCTTCACTGACCTTGAAAGGCTAGGGCCAAAAAAAACTTTTTTTTTTTGGCGGAACCAGGATTGGCACTTGTGCTTGCCAAGGAAGTACTTATTCTACTGAGCCATCTCCCTGGTCCTGGGCATCCATTTTTAGTTCTATCAAGCTATTCTTGTCACTCTGGATACCTGAGTTTTAACTCAAAGCCTTAGTGCCCTTGTCTGTAAGATGAGTTACAATACACCATCACAGGCATTTGATAAGGATTAAAAGAGAAATTATGTAATAGCCTTGGCCTCAAATGGGGTATATATTACTCAAGACACCCAAAATGGATGTCACCTTCACCTCAACCTACTCTCAGGCCCATGTGGCCAATGATATTCTAATCACTCAGCTCCTCTTTCCAAGCTGTGTTACAATCAGCTGAGAAACCAACCCCTTCACTAACACTGGAATCTGTTCTCTCCTACTTGGCTCCTACTTGTATAAAACCCAGAGCATAGTGGAATTGGGGATGGGGCAGGGCAGAGGGAGCAGAGGCTCAGAGAGAAGTCTCAGACAACTCTGGGACATCAGGGCTCACTCTTTGACACCTCACGGCACTTACCTGCCTGCCCTACACCATGCACCAGCAGCTGGATATGTCTGTCCACTTGGCCCACAGGGCGAGCTGCATCTGAGCCACGGCTGGAAGCCATGTCCAAGGGGGAACGGGGACCCTGTAATGACAACTATGTTCAGAGTTCATCTCCTGGGAGCAAAGGATAAAGGTAGCAAGCATGTTGTGTATGGGATACATGCCGAGGTCTCCTCAGTGTAGATGGGCTCTTGGCTTCGCGATAGAGCTAGGGAGGGGGGCAGAGCCTCTCCTTCCCATGGCCGGTCACTGCAGGATGTCTCCAGGAGCCTGGAAAAGAGTGACGCACCGTCGGAACATGTCTTCCTTCACACCATCCCAAACTCAAGCTCTAACACATAGCCCTTAGGCCACATACCGAAGGTAGTACACGGCCTTTGTTGCTCGCTCCTGATAAACAAACATATTCTTCCTGTTCACCACAGAGAAGGCATTGAGCACAGAGCGCAGAGCCTGGATAGCTGGGGGAGCAACATGGGCTGAGGAAAACCCTGTCTGTATATCCTCCACCCCACTCTACCCTTTCATGGCAGTCACATACCCCGAGAGACCCCCATGCTGGGTCCCATCTTGAGGCGCGAGTGGACTCGGATCACAGTTCCCCATACGACATCACAGGAGAAATGGCCAGGAACAAACTGCATTGTGGCTGCCAGGTACCCTCGGGGGGCACAGCTCTCATCAGCAGCATAATCTGGATGGAGCAAGATCAAGACAGGATGCTCAACTCTGCTCTCTCTAGACTGCTCACCTGGGAACTGGCTGACTGGCCCTTTGGTGACAGTTACAGCTCACAGACTTTCAGAGCTAGCTCAAAGATGCCCAGGGAAGAAGCAAAGAAGTGTAGAGAAGGGCAAAGCATGAGGCAATCTTAAAAACAATGACAAAGGCTTCTGGTTCTTTCATAATGTGTCAGTGACATTATCAACCATTGTTCTCATAGAGATTTGCAACAGTGACCTTATTTACATAAAAAGGCTATGGTTGCTTCTGCAGGTCAGCTGCCAGGAGAGGAAGACAGCCCAAGGAGTGATGTAGCAGTACCCAAGAGCCCAGGGCCACAGTCCAATGCCTTGTTTGATCCTTTCCAGGTTTCTAGGTTGCTGAGGAATACTCAGTAGGTAAGGTGACAGTTTCACTTCCCAGATACACTGCTGTCAAGTCTCAGCAGCATACAGGGTGTCTGGGAGACTACAGAATTTCCGTGTAGAAACTGGCACAAAATACTGGTTGCTAAGGGTTTCAGTGAAAAGCACAAAGACACAACTGTGGAAGGGCTGTCTGCATTCTGACTGGTCTCATATCCTAGGCTGCTGACAGTCATCTTCAACTGACAGTGCTTCCACGTCCTGGCTTATTCTCAATGAGCAAAAACTGCCCTCAAAACCATTGGGAGTTAACTAATTATGAGGATTCTACTTCAATATGGGAACCACCCCACCATGCGCTGACAGACACACTCTCCCGGTGATGTTAGGAAGGTCTGGCTGAGAGTGTTAAAAATAAGAGCGGTCTGATTCTACTTTTAAAGCAGGAAGGATACATGGGAAAGGAGGAAATAACTGCATTCTTCCTCTGTAGCTGATGTGAGAGTGTCAGGGGGCAGAGGAAGAAGCAGGGTGCTAAGCCTTTAGCACCACCTTCAGGAGATCATCCAGGAGATCCTCAGCAGACCAGAAATCCCACAGGGGGCCTGTGCCCACCTGTCTGAGGGTCAGCCAATTGGAAGGCCGGTTCTTCTATAGGTTCTCAGCCTCCTGTCCTCTGGTCTTCTCCAGATTCCTCATCCTTGTCTATTCCCCTTCTAGGGAAAGACGAGTATTCCAAGCAACAAGACAAAGCCTGGTGGCAGCACATTCTTGAAGACAGGTCATAGCCTGGTGTCCCTTCAAAAAATTTCTTCTCTCCTGTCTTATATAAGCTCTCCCTGCCCTCCAAGCTCTCTTCCTGCAGAACATAAAATAGATGGTTTCCATTCCATCTTCTCACTGAAACTATTTTTATGAAAGTCACTGATGAACTAGCAGTATCTGCATCAATGGATCCTGGCTGGGTTTGATAGTACACATTGGTAACCCCAGCACTCGGGAGGCCAAGGCAGGAGAATTGCTTGAGTTCAAGGCCAGCTTGAACTGCATAGTGAGACCTTATCTCAAAAAACCATAATCAAAGCAAAATAAAAACAACTCCACAGAACCATGGATTCTTTTCTGCCCTTTGCTTTCTTTCTCTGTTATTCAGTACCAATGACAAAGTACTAAGGATCTGATCACAGGTTTTCACCAGAATACTGGGTAAAATAGAAGACAGTACAACCACCCTGTGAGGAAGGCAGTGGGGTGGAGTCCTACCATCACTGGGCAGTGGGGCCCGCTGGCGGGAGTGAAAGGGGATCTCGCTTCGCCACAGATCTTCTTCACTCTCGGCCACCAAAAGAGAGTTACAAACATGGCTGTCATGAAGGTCCTGAAGGAGGAGTCGCTGGGAAAAGGAGCAAGGTGTCAGGAAAGTAAATGTATTCTCCTAAGTGGGTGGTGGTCAGGGGAACAGAGAGAATGCCCACTGCACATTATCCCTGGGGGTGAAGGGCTGAGGACATCCGTGATCAGAGCTGGCGCCCCACAGTGACAGCTAGGGCTCTGCAAGAGAGCCCAGTGAGGAGCACTTGTCCCTTCTCTTCTGTAGAATCTGGTTATCCTGCTTCAGGTCTTGTGTTTTCAGAAGCTTTCCCAGTACTTTGGATGGTCAGATACCTGTGATATAATTTCACAGCAGTGTGCTTTTCCTTTGTAGTACTGTTCACAGTTCTCACTGAAGTAAGTCAGTGCTTTAGCTGTTCAAGGTCTAGCTCTCTTGCCCTACATAAGTTTCATAGATACAAAGTTTCCCTCTGATTTACACTACATCCCTAACACTAGCAGGGTACAAGGAAAGGGAATAGCTTGGTTACTGGGAGGGAAGGAGTGACCCACCACTGTTTGGGGTGGGCTGAGGAGCTTGCCAAGTTGTAGGGAATCAGGGGAGCAACAGCATCCCAGGAACTGGGAGGAGGCAGGGAAGAAAACATCTCATAGTTACTGCTAAGTCTGAGATGAACCAACAGCCTCTGAAAGTCAAGTTCCAAAGAACTCACTCTTTAACTGTTTATGTCTCAGGTTTGGAAGGCCTGTCCTGGCTGTGCTCACCTGGTTGACCTCCCTGCAGATCTCCCCAACTCGCCTCACCAAAAGCTGCTGCAGGTGGCGACACTCAGTGCCGGGGCCCCCATCCTCCCAAGCCAGATTCCTAGGAAGGAAGGAGGACAACTGAGGACACAGAACTACGATGAAGGCAGGGACTAAATGGCACAAGTGGGAAGGCAAGTCATGAGGCCCCGGCCAAGGGAAATCATAAAAAGGAAGACCAGACAAAGAAAGGAAACCTGACAGAAAATGGAATTCTCAAGGCAGTTCTGCTGTAGCAGCTTAGGCTCTGCATTTGCCTTGCTAGCTCCCATGGGCACCACACTGAAGCTTCCACCACACAGCGCAACTCCTCTTCATTCTCCTGTCTCCATCAGAATGGTGGTCCTACCTCCTCTAAATCCCACCCCAAGAACAGAGCAGTATTTAGGCAGATCCTTAGCTATGAATCCCAGCTATGCCATTTACTATGGTTTTTCCTAGGCCTGAGTTCCTCATCAATACCGTAAGGGTACTACTACAAACAGCTACTATGTACATGAAATGAGCTCATCTATCTAACATGCTAGAACAGTGCTTACATATTGCACTTGCTAAATGATGACTATTCCTTTTTCTTTTTTTGAGACAGGGTTTTCTTATGTAGTTCAGGCTAGCCTTGAACTCACTATGGGATCCAGGCTGACCTCGAACTCTCAGTGCTCTGCCTGTCTCAGCCTCCCAAGCACTGGGGCTATAGGCGTGCACCATCCCTGTCTGTCTATTTTGTTTTTGTATTCCAACCTTTGAAACTACTCTAAACAGTAGATGTTCTTAATGCTCAGCTAAAAGCATTAAGCTCAGTTAAAAGCCACAATCTCCACTGGCTTTTCAACTCCATTAAAGAAACGAAGGGCTACGGATATAGCTCAGTAGCACAGGACCTGCCTGGCAAGTTCAAGGTCCTATGTTTGATTGCTGGTACCAAAAAAAGTCAAGAATAACACGCTTTGGTAGAAAAGGCAAGAGACTGGAAGCCCCAACTGTATAATACAGGCCAGTTTGCTACCCAAGCTGTCAGTGACAATTTTTAACAATGTTGTTGAGCAATGTTGTGCCCACAGGGAAAAGAAGCTAAGAGCAGCACTAGGGTGCAGGAACAGCTACTGTCAGCTTCGGGGTACAGAAGAGACATCAGTGCCAGGGTTTAGGCCCCAGCTTCCACTTACTGCGCATGTGCATACACCTCCACACGATCCTGCAGCACACGGACAATGAGCCAAAAGTCAGGCAGGCAGCGTCCAGCCAGGCCTGAGAGTGAAGGTTTTGGAGGTGCTGGCCCAGGTGGAGTCCTCAGTGTGAAGGGGGCCTTCTCACCTAGGGTCTCATTGGGACCCTCACTGTCTGAGCCACTGCTGCCACCATCGTAACCTGTGTCAAACGTACTGAAGTTCACTCCTATCCTTAGCCAAGCCTGACTCATCCGAGTCTTTAAGTACATCAGGCTTGACCACCCCCTTCAAACAAATTCCTCTGAATGCCCCCTTAGACCTTTCCTCTGTACATCCCTAAGCCTACTCACCATCCTGGTTTCTAGCCCTGCCCCCAGCTTACCCAGGTGGTCTGAGTCCACACTGCCTTGGCTGGATAGGAGGCTTAGTCCCCAGGTGGCTGGAGGCTGGCTCCCTAAGTAGAGAAGGGAGAGGCCTGGAGTGACCTTTGTCCTGACTATGGTTTCCCTCCAAAAATGGAAGCAGGGTCACAAAGCTCCAAGTCTACCAGACTTTGCTGTCCAAGTCCTCTCTTACCTTCCTGTGGCAGGCTGATGAGAGGAGTGCCCTCAGAATATTCTGGGGAACCAAGGGCTTGAGGGTTGGCTATCAGGACCTGAGGAGCAGGAAGTCAGTTGTGAGTCATAGCCCTACCTACCCACCACCCAACCCTCCATCACCAGGTCAGACTTACCTCCCCTTCAACACCTTCAGCCTTATCCTCGTGGCTATGCCAAGCCCAGGCCGCTGAAGGGGGATCTCCTTGGGACCCACCTGGCTGTTGGCCAACTGCCACAAAGAAGAAGCCGCTGTCAGGGTCCTCAAGCAGAACATGACCAGGGAGGTGGAGGTGGCGGAACTCCTGGGGAGCAGGAGCCAAGGTCGTATTTAGGTAGGAACAGTCCTCCCTACACACAGAGCCCTCTGCTTCCTTGTTAAGACACTATCTGGTAAAGCAGCCAACTAGCCCACTGCTGAGCTAAGAAAAGCTTGAGTGACTGGTCAAGGTTCAACAGGCCCAGTGACAAAGTTAGAAGCTGGGTTTCTTTCCAAAGGCTTGGGTTGTCAGGCACAGGGCTAAAGGGCATCAGTATGATGAGGAAATAGATAGGAAGGATAATTCTATGGACTCACACTAAAGACAGGTCTTCCTATTGGGGGCCCAGGGTCCAGGAAGGGATGGGTCTCAAAGAACCATTTGGCATTCAGAAGACAGCTTACCTCCTTGA
The DNA here is from genome assembly GCA_004027165.1 of Ctenomys sociabilis. Lineage (NCBI taxonomy): Eukaryota > Metazoa > Chordata > Mammalia > Rodentia > Ctenomyidae > Ctenomys > Ctenomys sociabilis. The sequence continues at coordinate 63,956 of PVKA01005452.1, read as the reverse complement.
ACTGTGTGAGGGAACGCTCAGGCCCAAACACAAAACTCAGAGGCAGAGTCTGGCGGAGGCAGGTGGAGCGCCCAGGAGAGCTATGGATATGGGCAGCTACTCGGTGCAGGGCAGGGCTCTGGGGAACGCCCCCTCTTCGGAGTGCTCCCACCATCTCATCTTCTAGCAACCAGCGAATCTAAGGTTAGAGAGCAACACCAGAGGTACTTAAGGAAACCTCCTTTGCCTGGCAAAGAATCACTATGATTCCAGAGAAGATAACAGATCAAGAGAAGAATGTCACTCATACAATGGAAAAGCTGTATGTCAGAGTACCATGGGCTATCACTTACTCCAGGAAGATTGTCCTCACCTCACTCATAGTTGTCTCAATAGCCAATCTGTGGGGCATGGCCAGATTAGACAGTCCTGGGTGCCTAAAAAAAGGTTTAGATATTGGTTGTCAGAAAATGGAACTCAGAAGGAGGAATGAGGGACTGTGAATGCGAGCTAAGAACATACCTCTCTTCTTCTGGGGGTGGCAGTGGGGGCCCCAGGCCATCATCTGACCTTAAAGATGAGGGCTGCCCCGGGGAGCGTGGGAATGAAGCACTGCTCTCAGACGTTGACCTGAACATGGTAGGAGCAAAAAACCAAAGGTTAGTAGTGGGCATCATGGTGCCTGCCTGTAATCCCAGCCTTTGGGAGGCTGGGATAGAAGGACTCAAGGCCAGCCTGGGCTACAAAGTGAGTTCAGAGCCGGCCTTAACTACACAGTGAGATGCTATTCTAAAAAAATCAGTCAATCAAAGGTTAGGAGAGAATAGCTGGGCCTCTCAAGGTCTTTTTAGTTCCCAGGTCCCTCAGTCCTTTTAATGGTCCCTCTGTTCCCACCAGTCTCCTGCCCCCTCAGCCTGCTGTCCTACCGGTAGTGCTGAGGGTCCGAAGATGGGGGGAGCTCCACTTCCAAGGGCAAGGTCAGCACAAAGACATCCAGAGTGACACTGAGGTCCCTCAGGGGAACTCGGCCTCCAATCAAAGGGCCCTCTAAACTAGAAAGCACCTGGCCTGTAAAAGGAGAAAATCAGAGGTTCCTAGGAAAAGCACACCTCTGAATTTTAAGTGCTAATGGTTCATACTCCTAGACTAGTGATGGTAAATCTTGTAGAGCTTTCAATGGCAACAGTGAAGGCCAGCACATGTGCCATAGGTTCATCACTACTGTGCTAGACTCTCCTTCACTCCTGGATGAGGGCAGATTACCAGAATGACCCCCCGGGGTTCCCCAAACTCACCCAGGCAAGTGGGCAGGCTGCACACAGGTACTGAGCTGTGATGCCCACGCAGCTGCACGGAACACGTGAGGTGCAGGAAGAGTGGTGGCAGGTCATGCAAGAGGCTCTCAGGCCCAATGGGGGAGTCACCCCCCAAGATACTAAATGAATCTTCATCCGGGTTCACAGTATCTGCATCTGACAGTGAGGTAGAGTCTAGCCCCATAGGTGTGAGGTCTGGTTCACGGCTCTCACGGTACTCCACCTCCAGCTCTGGGTCACTCTCAGTGACCACACAGCAGGCAGACATGTCTCCTAGTGAGGTGGGCACATGGTCAATAGGGAAGGCCGGTGGTGGAAGCCCTGGAATGTTAGGCTGTAATAGCCTCTTCCACTTCCACCCATTTGCCCACACACCTTCTTCTCCTATAAGTTCAGCCTCAGAAAACTCCAGGTCACTGACTTTTCTGTCTACTGGATCCCTGGGTACCTCATCCTGGACAAAAGAAGGGACAGCTTGGCCCTAGCAGGACAAACCACATCCAGGGAATCAAGATTCAGGAGCACCTAGTAGGCCAAATAGGACCTCTGGGAGGGAAAGAAAAAGAGGACTTACCTCTCGCCTGCTGGATGGAGGGCAATAGAAGAAGTAGTGGGGATTGGAGGGCACTGTGCGGAAATGCAGGCGACTGATCTCCAGGAATTTCTCCTGTTGTGGGATGTAAAATGAGGCTATGATGTCAGCCACCCCTTGAAGGCACTATCCTCCCCACCAGACCAGAATACACAGATTCCCTCAAACCAGGGGAGAATACTGCCCCACATCTGCTTGCACTCAGGCTACACACCTGGATGAGGCCATGAAGGGCGTCATGCGCTTCTCCTCTGAGCTGGCAGACATCTGTCAGACAGATCTCCGGGCCAGGGTCTGTATTGCCAGGGACACGAGTACTCTGGAACTCAGGCTCACTTAGGTCCTCGGTCTCTACGCTGAGTGGTTGGGTGGGAGCAGGAGGTGCACCAGGATTAAGAACTACCAAGTGAGAAGCCACACATACCTATCTCTGTTTACAGGATGGCAGCACAAAGGCCCAAGTGGTGAAAGAGACAGGCAGAATCAACCTAGCACTCTTGCTCTGACCTCTACACTTCTTAAGGGCTGGAAACAGAGTGAGGGCAATTCTAGTCTGACTTTCATCCTCAGTAGAGGGTGGGATTGTTCACCATAAACAGGGAAGACAAGGAGAGGAGCAAGGTATGGTGGGAAAATGCATTCAATTGGATGGGTGTGACAAGTGGGGATCTAGAGCTCCACAGAGGGTGCTCTGCTGGAGTTCTGAGTTAAGTGTCCTCGGTGTCACTGGTACTTCTGCCCGCTTGCTTTCCTCCTTTCATCAGGAATCTGTTAAGCCCTAAGGTGAACTAGGGACTCAGCAGTGAGTAAAATCCAATTTGGGGCTCTATGACACACAGATTAGCTGTGGAGAACGTCATTATTATATAGAGGTTCTAATTTCCATCCTCCCCTGGGCAACTGGGCATTCCCCAGCCCTGACTAGCTCATCAGACCACCTCAAGGCTAGATAGGGGGCACTGGGAAGATTACTACCATGGGAAAACAGGAGAAAGCAGTCTGTGTGGGAAGCAGGAAACCTGCGACAAAGTTCTGCTGCTTCTGTGGTGCACAGCCCTACACTAGAAGGTCCCTGCTTCTAAGGAATTGATCCGTGACACCCACCCTCCTTTGTGACTCTTCTGATATCATTCAAGAACAATCCTAACCTTGACTCAGAAGCCAGGATAGCTCGTTCCCGAGGCTCTAGGCCCTCCTCGATGCTGCTGCTGAAGAGCCCGGGGCTGAGAGGACTGGGGCTTGGGGGTACATGCGGTAAATCCCAAGTATAGCCACACAGTGCAAGCAAAAAAGGGGTGATGTCTACTTCTTGTAGTAGCTCCTCACAGGCATCTACTGCTGTCAGCAAATCCTGGCAGGTCACACTCTGAGCTTGCTGCAAGGCCCGGAACAGCCCTAGCAGAACAGTCCATAGACTTCAGTAACGAAATGGTCATTCTAGTCCCACCTCTGCCCTCACAGGGCCTTCCTGCTCACCACGAACGTAGCACCGCTGGGCATGCTCCTGCAGCAAGGCACAGTGGGTGGCTGCCTCTTTGTGCCTGGGCTCCAGCCAGGCTGAGGATGCAGAAGGATGGTCAAGGAATGGAGTCCTAGGAATGAGAGGGAAAATACAGACCCATGCCCCTAGGTGACACCTTGGACTCACTGGATACCCAGACTGCAATGAAACATTTCTAGATTCTGCCAAAAGTATTTGTGAAGTTTGAATGACTTGCTGAGAGAAGCCAATCAAGAAGCTGGCAGGGGGCCAAGGAGATGGCTGGGCCAAGGAGATGGCTCAGTGGAATAAGTGCTTCCCTGGCAAGCGCAAGGCCCTGAGTTCAATCCTCAGTTCCACCAAAAAAAAAAAAAAAAGAAGCTGGCAGGACAAGGCCAAGAAGCTGAGCCCCTACCACTGACCAATGTTACCTGTTCTTACCTGGTTGTGTGCACCCGAGCCTTGGAGAGGCTACAGGTCAGTACTGAGGGCACTCACCGGAAGATGAGGTCTCGAGGTGCCTGAGGGGGCTGCATGCCAACCATTTGTTCCCTCAGTGCTTCTAGGGAACAGCTATAGATGTAGACAGGACACCGTGTCCGGGGCCCATCTGCACTCTCTGTCTGGGAAGACTGATGCCCCATATAAGACTGCAAATCCTGGTGAAGGGGTGGACTCAGCTCTCCTGGATCCTGGACACCATCTGTGGGAAAGGTGCCCCATGGTCTGCAAGCCCTCTATTTGCTTCCCCACCTCCTTCTGCTTAAATGACTCAAGAGTCAGAAGCCTTACTATTGGCTGGAGTTACACTAAGGATGGGGAGTGGGGACTTTGTAGTCTTGACACCAGTTACTCCAATATCTTTCATGCTGGGAGTCCCAGTCCAATCCCCAAACTTAGGTTTCATTTCATCTTGAGAGGGTCCCTCCAGGCCACAGGTAGCCAGACGTTGGACATCTGAGGCAGAAAAGAGACATAAATTAGAGCTCCCTGGTGGGCCATTTCCAGGGGTTTGTATGAAGAGGGGATGTTGGGTTTGTATCCTGCCCATGGTGGTAGTGGTGTGGAGAAAGTCAGAAGGTGATACCTGGGAAGGAAGCTGGGAGAAATGTCAGAAACACATGCTGGGGATTCACAAGCCTTGCATAGCAGCGCCACTGAGGGGACTGGGCAGAGACGAGAGGCCTGAGAGCTTCAGGACCTACACTCTGTGAAAGAGAAACTGGGAATTAGAGCAACCCACATGGGAATATCTAAGCCTTGTTCCCTTCCTACACCTGAGCTAATTCATCTTAGATACAGTGAGAAAGATCCAGAACAAAGAGGAAACAACATCTGTCACTGCTAGAGAAGGTGCTCAGTGTCTTGAGAGTGGGGCATGGACGTATAGTGATAGGAGGGCTCAGCCCAGTATGACAAGGCTCAGGGAGAACTGGTGCTGACCAGGGCAGGAACAGTGGAGTCTCCAATGGCCTGAGTACTGCTGACTGCTTGATCCCTCCAGGTCATGTGACTTTCCATTGGTGAACCCTCTGCACCTACAATGGAGACAGAGATGGTGGAGAGGCAGGGCCAGCAAAGGCAGGGCTCTGAGTTGAAGAGATGGGGAAGAAGCCAGAGCTCAGAGAGTGAAACTATCCTGCTGGGGTTGGGGAGGACAGGGCCAGGCTGGCATGAGGTCCAGAAAAAGGTTGGGTGCTTACCTGGGTCACCACAGTGCCGCTGCATCACCTCCCTCAAGAAGGCAGCCTGGTCAGTAGGGGTCAGCGGGATCTCCCGGTCACTCAGCTCCTGCCCCAGGCAGCTGTGCAGCAGGCACAGCACCATGTCGTTGGCGGGACAGGGCCCCTCGGCGAGAGGGACACCCTCTGGCTCTGCCCGACACACACTCTGCTCAGCACCACGAGCCTCCTACTGCCCAGTGCCCCCAGCCCCACCCTGGTCCGCAGTGCCCTTCCTTCAGCCTCAAGCCTCCTCCTGCCCCCTCCCTCACCGGGCCTTAACTGACTTACCTGCTCTCAGTGCTCTACTCTGTCCACGCTTGGTGGCCCCTTAGGTGCATAGTTAGTGGCTATGAAGTTCACCCACCTTTCGAAAGCAGGAGGAAGAACATCTGCAGCTGCTGGCACTGGGGCAGCAATCCCATCAGGTCAAAATGGAAAGGGATCTCATGGACACAGGAGTCTCCTCCCTGGTCCAGTCCTAGGAGTGAGGATGACAGGATACCTGGTAAGCTATAGACTGCCTGTATAAGGCTGCCTTCTCTTGGGTGACTTTGATTCCAACCAGGGGATCCCCTTCCCCACTGACCACCTGAGATCCGAGGCTCTGGAGGCAGAGGGCCCCATTCCTTGCTCTGGCACAGCTGAATGAGGTACTCAAAGCTCAGCATGGAACATATGCAGGCAGCATCCCGCGGGTGGAGCTAGGGAAAAAACAGTAGAAGACAGGAGTTAGCCCCTCCTAGCCCCAGCTGTCAGGTTTCAAGGAAGCCCAGTCAGTCATGGACATTCAGAACACAGGGAATTACTGGGCCTAGTGGGCTATGGTCTCCAAAGGAGCTGCACAAGGCAGGGATATGGTTCTGAGATCACACACCGCTTGAGGGATCTCAGAGTACGTCAAGTCCCGCAGGTGCTTCCAGCTTTCAGGGCCAGGTCCCACTCGCCCATACTGTGGCTCCACCCACACTTCAGTGACCAAGTTGAGCTCTGAGTCACCCTCCAAGGCCTCCACCTCCACATCATTGTCATCATCTGTTGAGAAGCTACAAGAAGGGTTCTAAGCCCAGAGAAGAAAAATCCAATCCCATTATCTTGAGGAAGACCCAAAAAGGACAGGCATAGAAGACAGCCCCAATTTGCATACAGCCTTTTAGACTCGTGCCTGCCTGATGGCATATCTAAAAAGAGCACTTCCTTTGCCCCCACTTGGGATGTAGAGCCTCCCGGGATATGAGGGCCAGACATTTCAGCTACAACAGGGAAACGCAAGGCTTGGCAGCAAAGCGGCTCCCGGAGGGGGCAGACTCACCTGTCTTTGGTGGAGGTAGAGTGCGGGGGGAAAAGGATGTACTGGATCACACATGTGTGCTTCTCCTCAGCCCCAGCCTGCTCTAGTGGCTCATTCTGTGGGTAAATGGGAGACAATGGCCTGGCATAACTCTGGCCCTCATAGCTCTCACAACCTTAGTTCCCTCACTCCACAGTCCAATGACCTTGGCCAAAGGCTTGGTCCTCTGGCCACATGATTCCTAGCAAGTGAAGTTTATAGCAATCCCCACCTGCTCTGAGTGTCCTTGCAATGCCATAAAGTCTTTTTTTTTCTTTCAGGAACCAGGGATGAAACTCAGGCCCTTGCGTTTGCCAGGCAAGCACTTATTCTACTGAGCTATCTCCCAGGTCCCCATGTCCTCGCAATGATGACAGCTCTTGGGGAAAGGTGTCATGAGGAGTGGCACACACCTGAATTGGAAGTTCCAGGACCATGTTGATGATTCCTTCCCCACTGCAGGCGAAGTGAAACCCTTCAGAGAGTCGGATTCTGAAGCCCCACAAAGGCAGGACAGGGCCAGGCCAGGGTTAGATGAGGGAAGAAGAGATACTCAGTACAGTGCCCCCCCGACACACCCATCCCAGCAGGCTTGTCTACAGGGGGTCCTGCTCAGAGTAGTGGTTTGGAGGCAAAAGGGCCAACTAGGCCCAGAAGCCAAAAGTGGGAGTGGGTGGCTGGTAGCAGCACAGCTGTCCTGTATTAAGATACTGAGGCTCAGAGAAGGGAAGTATCTAGTTTAGGCTTTCTGCCAGTATCTAAACCCAAAGGCTGCATTCATTCCATCCCTGCCCCAGTGGCCAGGCAGGCTCAGAAGACATACTCAGTGAGGACAGAGAGGAGCTGGGCAATGGCACTAAGAGGTAGTGCAGGAGCCAGGCCTGATGGAACACTCCAGAGCCAGCGTTGATGGTAGAGGTAGCGTGACAGTGATGCTAGGCTAGACGAAGCTGAGCGGCCTGACACCAAGGGCAGTGGCCCTGGGGGGTCCAGTGTCAGCAAGAAGGGTGCCCGGTAGTCCAGGGGTAGCTTCTCATACCTGGGAATAGGGCAGGCAACTCCTAGTCAAGCTCTACTCATTCTGTTCCCTCATGTTCCAGGGCTCCCTTCCAACCTGCTTGCTATCCAACCTGATGAGGAGCTTGTCCAGTGGCTTATGGACCACTACGAGGCAGGGCCGGTCAGACAGGGCCTGCTGTGGCCCCAGCGTGGGGGGTGACTTCGAGGGAGAACTGCCTCCACCAACGCCCCCAAGACCTTTTCGTTTCACCTTGGGTGTTGGCTCTTTGCTTTGCACCCGGTGGGGGAAACGAAGGCGCAGGATCTCCTCTTGCAAGTCTGATACAATCTGTGGGAAAACATGGTCAGATCCCCTTAGTGACATCTCCCGCAGGTCCAGAAGGGGCCCATAGATGGGATCAAAGAGTACTTTACTCCAAGTTGTATTTGGTCTGGGGTGCTTCTCCCTACTAGACCTGGCTCTTGGGACATGAGAGAAATGGAGCTTGTCTATATCCAAGGTCTCCTCAGTCTGGGAGTCAGTCAGGGCTCAGCTCACCTTGTGTCGGGCCTGTGCTGGTGTGCCAATAGGAAAACCCAGGCGAAGAACCATGCATGGAGCCTTGGAGATGATGCGGACCATGTAGAAGGAGGAGGGGGGCTGGTCTGGGGCACTGGAGAGAAATAGGAGGAGTGAGCAGCCCTAGGCTAGAAGTACATGGGTTTAGGAGGAAGTCGGGGGAGATCTAAGGATAAAGGAGATGTGGGATGAGGTGAAAAGGGGAGAGAGAGGAGACATTGCTCTGCCCACCTGGAGAGCAGTTTGACGTAAGAAAAGCCCTCGACCAACACAAAGCTGCTCCAATCCCGAAGCAGAGAGGTCAGCGAGGAGTGTGAGATTCTGCATTGGATAGTGCTGTAGCGTCCATTGCTGCCTGGGGTGTGCAAGTGCTTGGGGATGGGTCTAGAAAGAGGAGTGTTGAGTGAGATCAGACCTCCTACCCCAACTGGGGATGCAAAAGACTAGCACTTCTTTTTTCTAGGCCTGCTAATGTTATAGATACTAATAAATAGAAGACTCGACAACAGTTGGTACCCTTCCCATCATTCCTAACCTGACTCCTACTCCTCCACCCCAATTCTGGCCCCAGCCCTGAGTGCACCCACACGTCATGCTCCAGGATTAGCACCAGGCGATGCATATGCAGCCAACGCTGCCATGAATTGGCATCCATGGACAGCACTGGCTTCCAGTAGGCAGCAAACTGGGCATGGCATGAGTCAGAACCACTGTGCTGAAGAGAGAGTACCTGGGGACAGAAAGGACAGCATTAGGACACAGAAGAGCTTTCATGGAAAACCAGGCTACAACCTCTGACAGACAAGCAGAGCTACAGCACTCAGTTCAGGAAATCAGAAAAAGCATTTGTTGGGCCAGCCAGCCACAGTGGATTAAAGTGCCTGCTTAGGCAGACCCAGGGGCTGGGGGTTTAATCTTCAGCCTGCCCGCCAGCCCTACCCCTGGGGCATGCTGAGATGGTGAATGAGACTGGGCAGGGTGACAAGCCTATAATCCCAGTGCTTGGGAGGCTGAAAAACAGGAAGGATCACTACAAGCCCCATCTGTGGAGTGAGACCCTGTACTAAATACATTAAAGAGAGCCGGGCGTGGTGGCGCATGCCTGTAATCCCAGCACTCGGGAAGCTGAGGCAGGAGGATTGTTGTGAGTTCGAGACCAGCCTGAGCTACAAAGTGAGCTCAAGGCCAGCCTGAACTGCATAGCGAGACCCTGTCTCAAAAAAAAAGACAAAAAAAAAAAAAAAAAAAAAAAAAAAAAAAAAAAAAAAAATACATTAAAAAGAAAAACCAATTGCTTAAGGCTAAGGGTACTGCTCAGTTTAGAACAGAGGCAAAAAATTATTTCCAGCATAAAGGCTGGATTAACATGACTGAGCCAGGGACAAATCATGTGGCCCTTTAAAACTGAATCAAGTATGAGTGTAGAAATCTGGAGTATGTCCCTGACTCTGGAGGAATGTTGCTGAAGGGGGACAAGTCTTCACATAGAGGCCAGTGCACTCCTGGGTAGCTACATGTCCTGCGGAGCTGGGCTACCAGCTGAGAACTAAGCATGAAAAGCACACAGGACAAAAGATGCTACAGTCTTCAAGGACCCAACTCTTTGTGACTGGTGGTGTTTGGATACAGATGAAAGCAGTTGAGGGAGGCCAGAGTATGACACATGGAGACGAGTGAAGGGCTTTCAGCCTGTGGGATATCACCAGCTAGCCACCCTGCAGGATGTCAGGTGCCTGGGGTTGCTTAAAGGCAGCCTCTCCTTTTCATCTTTCTGTTCTCCAGGGCCTTAGGAGGAGGAGAGATGCTCTCAAGGATGAGGCTGAGGCTTCTGGCTTAGGTGCCTCAGACAGGGAAGAAGGCACAAAAGGTAGCCTCTGGACTCCAGGGGCTGTATGAGCTGAGCTCCATTGGGATGGTGTATGAGGCAAGGGAGCAGCAGTGCCACTTACTGGGGTGGTGGATCCAGGGGGGATGTAGAAGAGTGGCACACCACTCTTGGTGCTGTCTGGAAGTGTGAAATGCTCTGGCACCGAGGAGAACGACTGAAGGTGGGCTAACATCTGGTCAGTCTGGTTAATGCTGCAGAATGAAGGCCAAACTAAACCACAGCTTGGGTGCAGTGGAGGGGAATCCCAGGGGACCAAGGAACCACAGACTCCAGCTTGGTGCTCTAGGTGACTCCTCCTAACTTCCAGCTTCCCAAAGCTGTCCCTCCACAAGCAGAAGGGGCATCCCACAACGGGGGGACCTCACATACCTCTGTAGTGTGTTCCAAAAGCGGCGGATAACATGGGTACGATATAAGGAGCGGATGGGTTGCCTCAGTGCACAAGACACATCATGCAAAATGTCATAACCACCTTCCATTGTCACTTCCACCCGTGTCGCTCGAGGGCCCTCAGGCTCCAGGGGCCAGGGAGCCACAGCCACATATTCAATGCGCATGTTGTGTTTCCACAGCAGCACCAGCTTCACCTCGAGCTGGGACCCTCCTTCAGGAAAGCAGGAAGGCAGTGAGTGAAGGAGACAGAGGACTCTAGGCCTAGACTGAGTCTTATCTACCCCATGCCCCATGGAACTTAAGGCTGGCCAGAGGCTCCAAGCATGGTTCCCTAGGTTTTAGCCCCAGAGGCTAACAACCACCTTGAACAGAAGTTTGTGGAGTACTCAGAAAACAAAGCCAAGTTAGGGACGTCCCCTTAGTTACTTCACCTTAGGCAAAAGGAAGAGAAAGTGGAAAACTACACTTAGGGGAACTAAGCTCTGAAGCAATCAAGCCAGGTCTCTTGTGATGACATGCTCTTGTGTGACACACAGGTGTCAGGTGCTGCTCAGCAGGTATCTGCCCACACAGCAGTTCTCCGAGACCTTTCACATATGAGTGGGGCTTAGAATTACCTTTTGCCAGTGTGACCTCTCGGATACTATAGCCCTCTCTCAGCCGAACAGACACAGTGCTGACTAAGTCAGCTGGCACCTCCTTCTCAGTGTGCTTCTTTCGGCGCAAGGCTAAAGCAGGGTTGCTGCTTGCAGAGACCAGGTGCTCATTAAACAGGCGGTGCTGGGAGCCTAGAAGACGTATTTATTTATTTATTTATTTATTTATTTATTTATTTATTTATTTATATTTTGAGGTAGGGTCTTGTTACATAGTCCAGGCTTGAATTTATAATAATCCTCCTTTCTCAGACTCCCAAATGTTGGGATTATAGGCATGCACCCCCACTCCCAGCAGAAAGCCACATTTACAGAGGGAAGAACCTATGTAGGAATCACTGTGAGAACAACATTCATATAGTCAGCCTTAGTTAGATTTTCAGTCCTCTCACAGCCTGTATAATTCCTGAGCCCATTCCTCAGTCCCCTCCCCACCTGCTGCCTCTCACCACAGTAATACTCAGGGTTCAGTGCTTCCCCGCTGCGCAGGAAGGAGTAGAGCAGAAAGGCCCGGTGGTACACAGTCAGACCCAGGCTGCCTGGCTCAGGCTCAGGACAAGTGGATAGGTAGGAGCCAAATGTCGCCATTGCAATAAACTTCATCAGTTCCACATTGGGCACGTGGCCAAAACTGCAGTCGTAAGAGTAAACGCCTCCCACCTAGAGAAAGTAAGTGAGCACCTCACCAGAGGCACAGGGGAGGAGGAACATCAAGAGGGGACAGGATGCGGTGGTTGTTCCCGTGTTGGGCGCCTGTCCCTCTTGAGACCATCTACCCGAAGCCCATGCCATCAAGCCCATCACTTCCTGCCCTTTTTCCTTAACATCACATGGGCCCCTTATGTGAAAATATGTGGCAAGGGATGCACTGGTCATCATCTCAGAGACTTCAGTTTGTCTCTAACAAGGTGCATTTCCCACTTGAGAGTGTACCTGTTTTGTTAAATGCAGAGATCTAGGATAGGGACTGAGGGTGTGTATTGCTAATGAGCTCTCTGGTGATCCCAACGCTACGGCGGCAGGTCAGCAACTGGCAAATTACACATAACCTGAAGGCCAGATCTAGCACACCTACTGTTCTTGCCAATACATTTTATTAGGGCACCACACACACATTCATCTTACGCTGAGCCAGGACTGCTTTCACACTACCAAACCACAAAAGAGCCAAGTAGCTGTGACTGATGAGGAGCCCATAAAGCTTTGATACTTACTCCTTGGCTTCTGTAGAAAACATCTATAGATGTGCTCTACATGACTTATTCCCTGGCCACTCAGCTTGTTCTATTTATTTATTTATTTACTCATTTGTTTGTTTGTTTTGAGACAAGGTCTGACTATGTCTGGCCTTGAGCTTACTATGTAGCCCAAGTTGTCCTGTAATTCATAAGGATCCTCCTGCCTCAATCTCCAGTACTGGGATTACAGGTGTGTACCATCATGCCCAGCCCACTCAGATTTCAACCCTTATCTCTGTTCCACTAACCCACATGGTGGCTACACACCAGCCCTTAGCGTCACTCAGGAAGAATTCACCTTTGCAATCCCCAGTTGCCAAAAGCCATAACACAGCATTAGCCCCATAGCTTCTCTCCACCTATTCCTAAAGCTCCCTGTCAGGGCATGTCTTGTCAGGCCTTCTGGCTCGGCTTTCCATGTCTATCAGGATCATCCTAATCCTTTCTAAACTTAGCTTGGACCCTACACTTGAGCAACTTCGTAAACTTCACTCACTTTTAAATTCCTGGCCCACTTCACTTTTTTTTTTTGCTCCTCCTTCAAAAGCCCCACTAGGACCACAATCTTTGTACTTTCTCAACCAATGATGACCAGATGTATATACAGCTGTGTAGCTGACACTACATCAAAATGACAGACCACCCAGCTGCTCCTTCGACTGTCCCTTCTTTGCAGTGCCGGTTCCCTCTCCCTACGGCATCTGCCATGTGTTCTCACAGTCCTTGGCAGAATTTATCTACACCTTCACCTTCTATCCTCTAGGCTCAAAGACAGACAACACTTGCCTATTCTTAAAAGAATCCTTCCAACTGTTTCTAGAGCTGATGCCTCCTGCCAAGTTAGGGGCTGTAGTGCATCAAATTTCCTTAAACCCTTCTTCACTATGGCCCCTTTAGACTCTTGCTTAAGCCTCTATCTTAAACAATAAAGCCAAACCAAACAGAACCAATGCTCCTGTACCTCCCTTTAGCTACATTTCTTGATGTCACTCCCCACTTAATCTGAACAGCCAACTTTCTTCTGTCAACACTTATCTCACTTCCTTCTCTTCTACCCACTCTTCAATCTACATCAATCACTCTTCTCATCACCCCTTCCCTGAAATGGCTCTGAAAAAGAACCCTGTGACATTCTAATCAACAAACCCAAAAAGCACTTAGCAGTCCTTATATTATTTGATGTTTCTGCTCCATCTTGCAATGTGCATTACCCCCTTTTCCAAACCCCTGATTTTTCTCTGAGTTCTTGTATGCTGTCTTCTTTCCTTGTAGGGCCCTTTTCCTACTGAAGACCATTAAACATTGAGACCCCTTCTCAGTTACCATTTGTAGCCTGACCAATCTTAAATCTGTCTCTGTACTACTGTTGTCTCCTGGCTAGTATATCCAAATGAAGCTGCTACAAATAGTAGACATGTGTAACATAATTTTACACTATGCCCTGTACTTTAAAGACATCGTCTGCCCTTAGTAAGGCAGGTACTCTTATAATCCTCATGTACAATGAATCCAACCTAGAGATTAAAAAGTGGCCGATGTCACAGAGATATTGAGGAGAGTTAGGATTCACCCCAGGCATGACTAACTCCGAAGGCCCAATGATCTTAGCTGTTCTACTATGCCAAACCACAGGTAACACAATGTGCACAAACCCAAATTCATCATCCTGTCTTCCCTCTACTCCAACTGCTTCCTTCTATGTGCTCTGCCTGCCATCCACTTGCCACTGAACTCAGAAGCTTGGACTCATCCCTCCCTTCTCTTTCCTCCTACGTGCTGGCAAGCTCCCATCTTGCTAATCACAAGCCTTGCTGATGCTATCCTTCATTTTCTTCTCCCCTTCTCTTTTTTCCCAGTATTTTGGAGATGGTGTATCATTACAAAGTTCAGGCTGGCCTTGACCTCACCATAGCCCAGGCCAGCCTTGAACTCCCATGATCTTCTTGCCTCAGCCTCCCAAGAGCTATTACTCCAGGCATGCACCTCCACATCAGGCAATTTTCTTAATCTTCCTCCCCCTAACTCCCCTGATCCTCTCACCTTAGCAACTGCAACAAATAGCTTCCCTGCTTCCCCTCATTAGCAAGAGTGATCTCTGTAACATAAACTTGAGATTCCTCTTCTGTACTACCCACAGAGCACTGCTCAAACTCTTTAACACAGAACCAGCTTTTCACACTTCTATAATGGCTACTCTGCCAGGCTTACTTCCATAGCTCTTGCCTCCTGCCCTAGAGTGCATGGGCCAGTTTAGCTGTAGTCCCTGAATATGGTCTTCCTCCTCTTTGGTTAAGCTAGTTTGAGCTAGGTTTTCTGACACTTTCAACCAAAATGGTAACTTAACTAATAGTGTACATGGGGTGGACCAGACCTGACTCAGATTTCAAATTCTTCTTTCTTCTTCCTGTAATGTGTCTCTAATCCTAAGGAAAGGTGACAACACTGAGTTCTTTCCCCGCACTCCCTGCTCTGAGCATGACACCTTTCCTCCAGGTATTGATGTCACTAGCTTCACTTGAGAGATCTTGCCCACAAGAAAAGTGACTGGCCAAACCTGGCTTTGTGAGATACTTCACTTCCTTTTCTTTCCTATAAAGTCCTCACCTGCACAAAGGAACAAGCCACAGTGCCACTGCGAAGCTGGTTCAGTAGTGTCTCACAGACAGCAACATCAGGAACACTGGTCACCCCATCTGTGATCACAATGACACCTGAAGCAGTAAACAAAAGACTCAGACTGAAGACACTGGCCAGACCAAGGTTACAGGGAGGCAACCGACTGATGAGGCCATGGACACATCTGTGTCCACCCCCAAGGTATTGTATACATTTTAAGCACCTTTCCTTTGGCCTCATTTTCCTGTTTCTTTTTGTGGTACTGGGGACTAAATTCAGAGGCTCCCATCTATTAAGCAAGCACTTTTATCATCAAGCTATATCCCCAGCCCTGTTTCTAGACACTTTGAGACAAGGTTTCACTAAGCTGTCTGGGCTGGCCTTGAACTTGTGATCCTCTTGCTTCAGCCTCCCAAGTAGCTGGGACTACAGGCATGTACCACCAGGCCTAGCTTGCTTCTTCCTCTTGATGTGAGATTGGTCTTCCCAAGTGATATCCTTGGATATCACTTCTAGGGATCCTAATGGTTATCAGAGCTGAGGGTACTTGAGCCCAAATGTGCACTTTGCAAAGAAGGAGTGATCCCCTCCCCTAGGGCCCACTGTTCCAGGGAACCTCTATTTTTTTTTTTTTTTTTTTTTTTTTTTTTTTTTTTTTTTGTCTTTTTGAGACAGGGTCTCACTATGCAGTTCAGACTGGCCTTAAGCTCACTTTGTAGCTCAGGCTGGTCTCGAACTCATAACAATCCTCCCGCCTCAGCCTCCCGAGTGCTGGGATTACAGGTGTGCGCCACCACGCCCGGCTCAGGGAACCTCTATCTTTGCCAGTATCATCTCTTGTCTTTCTAGATCCATTTCCCCACTCCCCAAAATAATTTTTCTACTGACCTGCACTAGAGTTTGAAGGCAGTAACTGCAGTGCCAAGATGCCCTGACGAATCATACTGACCAACCCAAGATCAGCTGTCACCATGGAGACTCCCACCTTCCGGCCCAGGGGCTCCCCTGAGTCTGGGGACTGATCTTCTGCCTGGTCTCAGTTACAAAACAGATAGAATAGGAGAGATGGCATTGTTATCCCACCCACAGCATAGCCAGAATTCATTATTTTCTTCTTCTCACACATGCTAGGCACATGTTCTACCTCTGAGCTATATCCCCAGCCCCCAAGCCAGAACATATAGCACAGTACTGCCCAGGCCAGGCACACTTAGTCCTATGAGGACCCCAACCCTTTTCTGCAGCTGGGTTCTACTGAGCTCCAATGAACCTTGAATGGGGAAGAAGCATCAGGCTATGAAGAGCCTAGATAGAGCCTATACAGAGCCCCTACCTTTTGCTAAGAAGTTCCCTTTCCCATGTTTGCCATCACTGACCTCATGGTCTCTGTGAGGCAATGGTCCCCAACCATTGTTATATAATTTATAGTTAATTAAGCTGTATACAGTTATCAGGCACACAAACTTGCCATCTGTCTGGCCAAAATCATGGGATAGAGTAGTTCAGTGAGCTTAAACTGCTTGATCCCTGAGTAACTACTAACTAGAGATCAAAGCCACCCATGACCACTTTTTCAGACCCATAGTGGAAGAAGACCCAGGACTGAAAAACACATAAGCAAATGGCCTCCATGTTTTCTCAGCAGGAGCCTTTGGGAACACATCTGAAACCATTCTCCAGCAGGGGCCTGACCATAAGTGGTCACCTGTACACCTGTTCTTGGCTTGCTCTGCCCCTAAGCCTTTTCTGCCCTCCATCCTCAGTTGTCCTCTTTCCAAGTGGCTTCTGTCCACTTTCTCTCCCACATACCTGGCTCTGGGGATCATACTGCTGCTGTAGCATAGTGGCCACCTTATCCTCAAAGAGGCAGAGTTGCTCATATACCTGCTGCAGAAATGCCTCGCGCTGAGAAGGGTCCAAAAGGCAGCCTTGTACCAGCACCTGAGAGAAAAAAGGCAAAGGCTGAGATAGGAGGGTCTGGACAGCACTGGGGGGCTGGGGATATGGCTCAGTAGAATAAGCACTTCCCTGGGCAGCACTGGGCACTGTGTCTCTGCTTTCTCCATAGCTCTCCCAGGTGACCCTAACTTTCCATCCAACTGGGATGGGTAGATAAGACTCCAAAGCCCATGAGTCCTCTGATCTACTCCAATATCCTAAGCCAGGTATACTGTAGTCCAGCTCAGAGCTCTATCAGCCACTAACCTAGGATCACAGCTTTCCTTGGCCTCTGGCCTCTATCTTGGGCTTCCTCAACCTCCCACATGGGGGTGCTGTAAGACTTTCCAGTTCTTAGGGGAGGCCACCTGTAAATTGTTCTAGCTTAGGCCAGCAAAGCTCTTTTTATTATAACTAACACTTTTCTTTTATGCTTTTTGATCTCTAACTACACTGTACACAGAAGCTATGGTAGAACTTTCCTTTTTTTTCCCCAAAGCTCAACAGTCTCCTCTTATTTCCCCAATGAATGCTTCCAGCTTCTCCTTACCCTCAGCAAGTAACTTGCACTCCCTCTTCACACATAGTGGCCGCTATGCTGGAGCAAAAAGTCAGGTCTTTAAGAACTACCAGCTGGCCAGTTCCTGTAATCCCAGTATTCAAGAGGCTTAGCCAGAGGATCCTTGTGAAGTGAGGCCAACCTGGGCTACAAAGAAAGTTCAGGGCCAGCCTGAGCTACATTGAGGTCTTGTCTCAAAACAAACAACCCCCCAGCTGACTCTAATGGAGGGTAGGGTATATTATTCTCTCTGAAAATCATCCTCCAGGCTCTGAAGAAACGATTTCCTCCTTCTCTTTTTCCCGAAGGCCACTCCACCTTATCTTGAACTTTTTGTCATTCTAGTGGAGCTCCATGCTCTCCACACAGGCTCCTGACCCCTGAAGACAGGCTTAGCAGCTTTTGTGGTAGCCCTGAATCTCACCCTTCTTTCCCTCTCACAGCCCTATAAACTGTCCCACATGCCTGCTTTTCTCCCTGCCTCCTGCTCTCCTGCGGAATAACTTCTTTATTCTCTATCAGGATACTGTCCATTCTACAAGCATGAGAGAAGACAAATGGAAGTGGAGAAGTGGCAGAGCTGGAGTCACAGGTGGATGAGAAAAATGTTCATTTCTGTATTGTTTAGAAGAGAAAAATGTGGTACAATCCAACTGCCTAAGAGGTTGGCTAAAATATCAAGATGAAATAGGATCAAATATTAAGTTGTTGGTACAGGGGCTGGGAAGATGGCTCAAAAGAAAAAAAAAAAAAAGGGAAAAATAAGTTGTTGCTATACGTTTTCAAAGAAATTTTTTTTTTTTTTTGTGGAACCTGGGATTGAACTCAGGCCCTTGTGCTTGCCAGGGAAGCACTTATTCCACTGAGCCATTTTCCTGGCCCCCTCAAAGAATATTTTGTGACATGTAATAATGCATACATCATTAAAAAGGACCTAAAGCCATGCATCTGATGGTTCTGCTCTCTTTGAATGGAGAACAATGAGGGAGAGCAACACACATTTACTAGATTATGAGGAAATTCCATGAAATCATAACACTGGTTTTCCCGAAAGTATTAAATTGTGGGTGTTTATTTTTCCTTTATTTTTCAATACTGAATATTGAACCCAGGGCCTTCACAATGACCCACATCCCCAGCTCTTTTTATTAATTTTAAGATAGGGTCTTATTGTGTCGCTAAACTGTTCAGATGGGGCTTAAACTTGTGACCCTCTTGCATCAGCCTTTCAAAGGCTGAGATTACAACTGTGCAGTACTACCTTAGGCTATTTCTTTATATTTCAAAGTAGCTTTTAAGGAACATGTATTACAAATGAGTTTTTTTTTTTTTTTTTTTTCTTTTTAGAACAGTTTAACACATCTTTTTTATTTTCTTAGATTTTACTAGTATGTGTTTGTAGTACACTCTTCATGGGGGAGTTAGCAGGAAACATCCTGGAGGAACTACAGGAAGATGTGGGGCTGACTCAGGGCTGACAAATCACCATGTGGGCTAAGCTAAGAAATCCATTCCTTCCTCGCAGTTGTGGTCCTCACTCAGGCCGGATCCTCACTCCATAGTAGAGCAATCTGCCTGCTCTTGCCACATCTGCACTGGCTTCTAGCCCATGTTCTGCACAGCCACAAACAAATATGGTCTTCCTTGCATACAAACCTGTTCTTGTCACTGTCCGCTCAGAGCTTTCAGTGCTGTCCTATTATCTATGGCACATGTTTTTAACAGCTAGCATTCTGCATGTTTTCTAAGTGCCAGGCATTCTGCTAAGTGTTTGACAGGTATTAAAAATAATTAATAATTAATAATAATTAATACAGGTGCTGTTAGCCAGTTAGAAAAAAGATCTAGGTGTACAGAATGAGGTTTAAGTAACTCATGTAAGGGAGCCCAGCCAATATGTGGCACACCTGCCTATGGGCACACTGCCAGGAGGCAAACACAGGCAAAGATCCAGGGTTATTAACCACCACACTGAACAACTGTAAAGTAAAAGACAGGGCCAGGGAGATGGCTCAGTGGAATAAGCGCTTCCCGGGCAAGCGCAAGGGCCTGAGTTCAATACCCAGTTCTGCCAAAAACAAAAGTAAAGGACAAACTTTCTAGCATGACATTTAGCCTTTTGTAACTGCCCTCCATTTAGGTCTCCAGTCTCATCTTTACTATAGTCTCCCCACATTCATATTTTACTGTTAAAACTGAACCACACCATCCTAAAACACCGGCAACTGATACACAGGCCTTTGCTGGTGTCTCTGCTTGAAAAGGTCACTTATTCTTTGTTGGATGGTTAGTCTCCATTCTTTCTCTATGAATCAGTTCAATTACTGCTTCATCTAAGACTACCTGACTGCTGGCCCAGGCTTGGTTGGATGTTTCCTCTTGGTGTTCCCACAGCACCCAAGTCAAATTCAACAGTGTTCTTATCACAGTCACCTAAAATTACCTCCTTCAATATCAGCCTCCTGCTCTAAACTCTCAACTCCTCCCATCAGGACAGGACAAAGTCTGAGTCATCTGTGTCTCTGGGACCCAACCTGGCTCTGTCATCAAGTATGCTTCAGTCAAGTGTTTGTCAGGTGGAACTAAGTTTTGAACGATAGCATAACACTCAGGCTCCCCGTGTCTTGCTTCTAGGGCCCTGCAGAGCCTGGCCTCTGTCTGGGGATGTGGCCCACAACCACCAGGCTAATGGCTATAGTAGAGGAGCACATTAGACTCAGGCAGAAGGCTGGCAGTCCTGCCTAGCACCTGGCACGCACTAACTGTATTTATTATGTGTTTCCAATCTTCAGCTGCTACTCCTGACATCTACCTCTCAAGAAAAGGCTAAGGTGAAGGTATAGCCATCAAGGATGGTTTCAGGGAAAGCCCCTACCAATGGGTAGAAGGAAGTTATGAGAAAATGAGGGGAAACTGGGCCAAGGCTTATCTAAGCCCAAAACAGATATTCCAGTCACAGACTTGGCCATTCTCCAAAAGGAGTGTCTTGTGAGAGGCAGCCTGGATGGTGGATAAACCCTGCAATTATCTATGTGGTCAGCATTCCACCCAACAGTTCACGGGACCCTCAGGGGAAAAGACCTTACTCTGTCCTGTAAAGAAACTGTATATAGGATATTTGTAGCATTTCAAAATCATAAAACCATTCCAAAGGATCTAGGTTTGTGCGAGGAGTCAGCACACCAGAAACCATCTGTTAGAACTAAAGGAGGCAGGTAGGGAAAGGGGGAAATAGATGTCCAGGAGTCAGAACAGACATTCATAAGATGGGTGAAAGGGCACTTGCTCAGTCAGTGTCGATGACCTAAAGCACATGAGGAGTTTCTTTAGAACTAGAGGAATGGGGTCTTCCCAAGGGGAGAGGGGCTCATGGGAACAACTTGGAAAGATTCAAGAAGCTAGCAGAGCTGTGGACTGTGGTACAAAAAGGAGCGACAGGGGTAGGACTGGTTGGTAGACTGTCTGAAATTTCCATATAGGCCTAATCTTTTGGCTGGCTTCAGCCATATGATTTTTTTTTTTTTTTTTTTTTTTTTTTTTTTTTGAGACAGGGTCTCGCTATAGGCCAGTCTGGCCTTGAAGTCAAGGTGATTCTCCTGCCTCAGAGTACTGGGATCAGAGGTGTGTGCCATCATGTCCAGCTGCCTCAGCCACAATGAGTGAAAAGTAATTGTCTTAGGCTGCATGTACAATATATAATATAGTTACTGTAGACAAGTAACAGAGCTCTTTTTTTTAATGTGTTATTATAACATTAAAAAAAAAGAGGGCAAGCAGCCTCTGAACTATAGGCTGGACATTCCAGAAAGGGTGTAACTTTGTAGAGACATTACCTGGTGAGACTGGAGGCCAATAATGGAGGAGTAGGCCTGGATAGTCACATAGATCTCAGGCTGGAAGTCGATGCAAGATCCAGGCACTCGGAAGGGCCGAAGTAGCCCGCCCAGGCAGCGGGACAGCGCATGGAAAACTTCATCAAACAAGATCTCCCCTGTGGAATCATCCTGAAAGCAACATACATAAAGAGCTCTCAAACATGTCCAAAGGCAGCTCCCTAAGCAAAGGGCCATAAAAAGCAGCTTCCATGGGTCAGCCCAAGACTTTTTTTATAATGTATTTGGAGGGTTGGCCACATAGCTCAGCAGAGGAGCCAGGAGTTTGATCCCTGGGCCTGCCCAGCCGGCCCCACCCCCATGGGCATGCTGAGATGGCAATTAAGACTGGGTGTGGTATCCTACGCCTGTAATCCCAGCTCTTGGGAGGTGATAGACAGGTAGATCACTACAAATCCGATCTGGTAGTGAGATCCTGAACACCCTGTAGATCCTTCCCTAAAATACAAAATAAATGTATTTGGTACAGGGTTCACTGTGCAGCTCTGACTTGTAGTGATCCTCCTGTTTTCAGCCTTCCCAGTGCTGGCATGACAGTTGTGCGCCATCATGCTCGGTCTTGGAAGCCAGCTCAGCACACCTGGGGGCAGGACCAGTGCAACATGTGGTACCGGAGATCAAACTCAGGTCCCTGAGCTTGCCTAAGGAGGCACTTAGTCTGCTGAGCTATCTTGCCAGCACCCCAAGCCTTCTCTTATGACTGATTACATGGCCAAATTCAATGCTACAAGTGGAATGGGATCCTGTGTACTTGCCATTCCTTTGTAAGCATGTCTTCTTTCTACAGCAGGAGGCTGGAACCTGTTTCTCCCTTTGACCTTGCTTTCTCCTCACTCCCCACCCATACTGCTACCTACTATAACCCTCCAACTGCTTACCACAATGCTAGTAGATGGACTAAGGTCCAGTTCAATGACAAATCGATACTGCCATGCCAGGAAGGTGACCCGTGTGGAAGGTACGAGGAGGAATGGCCTTGGGACCACTGGTTCATCTGGCTGCCACCCAGGAGGGAGGACGCTGAGGACTTCCAACTCCTGCTCAGACTGAAGCTGACAATTAAGATGGAAGAAAAAAAGGGAAAGGGTCAGGAATGGGCCACTACTTTTTTTCCTGAGTCATTTGACCACTTAAGTGGCTGGAAGGTTGTATAAAATGCACTTAACCTCTTTAAGTCTCAGTGCCCTCATTTATAAAATGGAAATGATCCTAATACTAACCTAAGTGCTGTTGTGTGGATCAAGAGAAGTC
Organism: Ctenomys sociabilis; assembly: GCA_004027165.1. Taxonomy (NCBI): domain Eukaryota; kingdom Metazoa; phylum Chordata; class Mammalia; order Rodentia; family Ctenomyidae; genus Ctenomys; species Ctenomys sociabilis. The sequence goes on along the minus strand of PVKA01005452.1, from coordinate 41,527 downwards.
ATGCAGATGAGGTGCTCTTTGGACCTGTGTTCTACACCCAGAGTAACCAACCACTGGTTGGGAGGTTACCACCTCCCATGAACCAACCACATGCCCTTCACCCCATTATCTGGAAGAAGCAGTGAACCAGTCTCCCTGTGGGCAAGGTCACTGGCCCCTTTCTCCACTTACAGTCCAACTTTCCTGTCTCTAGGCCTCACCAGTAGCTCCTGAGGTGTGGCCTGCACAGTTTGATGCAGGTGATTGAGGAACCAGGCCAGACGAACATTTCGGGAGATTCGATAGTCCTTTTTCATTAAAAGGAACACCTGCCCAGCTTCTTCCACCTAGGGGCAGAGACAATGATACAGTGCAAAAAAAAAAAAAGGTACTGAGTTCCCAAAAGCTCCAGCTCCTATGTGAATATGTTCAAGAGCACACTCAGAGGCAAGCAGCAGAAGTGAAGTTTCTTCCTGTCACCACACAACGCATTCCTAGCTCACCATTCTTAATTCTGTTGCCATTCCTTTACACAGACTTCAATGATACATACCTTCCTTCATGCTTCTACGAATGCCTATATATGAGTTTTCCTACTAACTAGCAACTTTTTGTTTTGTTCTTGAGACAGGGTTTCCCTATGTAGTTCAGCTTAGCTTTGAACCTACTATGTAACCCAAACTGGACTTGAACTCGTGGCAATCCTCCTGCCTCAGCCTCCTGAGTGCTGGAATTATAGGTGTCCACCATCATGCACAGCTCAGCTAGTAGGTCCTCAGGGCAGGAATTATGTTTGTGCTATTTTTTGTGCTTTTATATTTGCCAAAAGGATTCAAACATGATACCCAAAATGTGATACCCTAATATGTCACCTGAATGCCAGACAGTTCCTTTTTATTTTTGATGTATTTGTTTGTTTTGGTAGTACTAGGGACTGAAGTCAGGGCCTTCACTTAGAGCTACATTTCCAGCCTGTTTTTGAGATGGATATCGCTAAATTGTCTAGGCTGGGCTCGAGCTTGCAATCTTCCTGCTTCAGCCTCTCAACAGAGCTAGGATTATAGGCATATGTCACTATGATTGGCCCTCCTAAGTCCTGGCCTCAGCAGGCACTTAAGAAATTGTCAGAGTGAACAGAAAACCTCCTAAACCAAAACCAAACCTACTTGCTATAACCTCTCCGTTGTTACCACCCTAGTTTGCCTCATAGGTGGTCACTTGAACAGTGTTCTAACAAGCACTAAATCTCTTGTCCTTCCACTACATACATCCCACCAAAGCTTGACTCAGGAGGAATGTGAGGTCTACACATACAATTATGACACGTGTACTCTGACAGAAAGAAACTTGATGCTCTGCAGCAGTGCCAATTCTAGCAGTCCTTTACAAGTCCATTGAATCCTGCCTGAGTAGCAGCCTTTCCAGAGTCCCATTAGGGGTTTTCCCGTCTTCCAGCTCCTGTACCCCCAGCACACAAACTTGCTCACTGTTCCCAGAGGAAGTCAGGGTCAACTGGCCTGAGCTTCCCAATGCCTTACTTCCCTTACCCTTGTTGTTCTAAACAAATCACACCTTTCTCCCCTGTGTCCCTGACTGTTGAGGGGAAGGACACCAGCTGTAAGAACTGAAGAGAGGGTAGAGAAATGAATAGAAATCAGTGATTACCCCCTGAGAAGCATGATGTTGAAAAGAAGTTAAAAAAAAAAAACAAAAAAAACACCTGTTCTTTTAAAGCAGGACAATATGCACAGAGAAGATACTGAAAAAACTCCCAAAAAGCAGCAAGAAAGTCTGCCTGAGGGAGTGTGGACAGCAGAGAGGCAACGTCCCAGGATATAGAGAAATCTTTCTTCTCCAAGATAAAAGGCAAACATAAAATAAAACTAGGAACAAATACTGGGAAATGAAAAAGATGACCAAAAAAAAAAAAAAAAAAAAAAAAAAAAAAAAAAAAAAAAAAAAAAAAAAAAAAAAAAAGGAAAAAAAAAAAAAAGGCAAAAAAAAAAAAAAAAAAAAAGACAAAGAAAAAAAAAAACTAGCATATATTGAACATTGAAGATATACTCAACAGTTTTCTAAAGAGGTTAAATGCAAAAATGTCAAATTCACAGCCGGGCCTTGGATTCCAGTTCTACCACTTAACTAGCTGTGAGACTGTCGAAAAGGTACATAATTGCTTTAAGTCTCAGTATCTTCATTTGTAAAATGGAAATAATACCAATACCAATCTTAAGTGCTGTTATATAGATTCAGAGAAATCATGCAGATGAAGTGCTCAGAACAGTGCCTGGTATTTAGTAAAAATAAATAAAAGCTAACTTTTATTTAATAATAAATAAGCTATAAACTATTACCAGGTATAATACGAGGCCTCTGGGTAAATTTGTTCAGCCTTCATGGCAAAACATGTAACAGAAAGTTCAAGAGCAGAACAGGCAACCAAGTACTAAGTAGGTTGAGAGATCAGAAACCAAACCAAGGCCTGACGAGCACATCAACTGATAAGCAAAGCCATCTACTGCAGTGACAAATGGCTAAAAATTGGACTGTTTTATCCATTTCTCTCTTAACAGCAGGAAAAAAACACTTGAAACAGTGACAAAAAGGAACATGGGGTAAGAAACAGAAAGGGTGTTTTGACAAAATTAGATATTGATATGACATGACTCTACATTATTTTATGTGGTCTCTATGAGATTTAAAACCACACTTTGGAAAATACTATACTCTACTGCCCTGTTTTACCCTGTGCTAAAGTAGACTTGGGCTAAGATTTTAGGTTTTATCTTAAGAACAAGGTCAAGCTACTGCAGGGTTTCAGCAAGACAGTAATAATATGGTCTAAGTTAAAAAAATTTTTTTTTCTCTTCTGGCTAAGTGATTAGAATGGCCCTCTGAGAATCAGAGGGGCTGATAGTAGTCTAGGTCAGAACTAATCAAAGTAGCCCTTCTGTAAACTGCTTAAAACTGTTCCCAGTTCAATAAGCAGTGGTGCTAGTATTTAAAACTATTGCTGCCCTTCATTGAGAAAGTCTCAGGTGGTGAAACTAAAAGTCAGCTGAACTAAACAGTGAGTTTAGTTGGATTTTAAGAGGTCACTAGGCTAGAACAGACCAGAACTAGGCAAGTTCCTAAGATACAACAGAAAACAAAAACACTTGGGCCAGTAAGATAGCTCAGTAGACAAAGCACCTGCTTAGGCAAGTGCAGGGACCAGGGTTTGATCCCTGGCACCACATACCGTGCTGGCTCCACCCCTAGACCTGTGAGCCTGGAGACCAGGCATGGTGGCACATGCCTGTAATCCCAGCACTAGGAAGGCTGAGACAGGAAGATCATTATGAGTTTGAGCTACGTAGTGAGACTCTGTACCAAATACATTAAAAGAAAACACACTCATTCCTGTTCCTAAAATTTATCTATTAATAGAGAACAAAACTATTAATCAAATCATTCTAATTGTTGTATTACTACAAAATGAATAACACTCTGAGGGGTAAGAACATGCCTCTACCACCACAAGAAACAAAGTAGCCTGACCTAGGTTAGAAATACTTAAGATTAAGCAGATTACTAAATTGGAAGGGAACCGGGGTCACCACAATGGAAGGAGGATAGAGACGTGTGCTATATTTTCTTCAGAATATTAGTTAGCAAGTGCTAAATTTTACTACTGTGTTCCTTTTCACTACCATAGCCCTGGTATTGTGAATGACACAGACTTATCCAAGGCTAAACTGACATCTACAGTATCACTCAGTTTTTATAGAATCTATTTTCTTGAACAAATGAACATCTGCCTTTTTTATATTTCTCTGATATGATTCTTCAAAGCCAAAGCTTCCTAAATTCTTTTCACATTCAGGCTGCACTTTATCAAAGCCGGAAGACTTAATAATTTAAGCAGCCAGAATGGTGTTTTTCAAAGTGGGTCCCAAGGAACAGTTGCATCAGAATCGCTTGATTTTTTTTTGCAGAACCGGGGATTGAACTCAGGTCCTTGCACTTGCCAAGGAAGCACTTATTCCACTGAGCCATCACCCTGGCCCCAGAATCACTTGAGATGTTAGTTAAAATGCACACTTGATTCCTGGGCATCCAGGAAAGCAAGTGAATAAGAGTAACAGAGCTCAGTGATCTACATTTCAACAAGCTCAAATGATTCCTCCATATTACTATTTAAGAACCCTTGAATTCATTGTTTTCACAGTATCCACATTCATACAGAGCTTTAAATACCTCTTGAGTCTGAAGTGCATTCTTCTTGGAGTAACTGGACAAAGACAAAGCCTGCTTTGAATCTAAGATGCAAATCTTGTCTATTACTTTTTTACCTAGGTGCTTGCTTAAATTTTCCAGGCCTTATTATCCTTATCTGCAAGGATAATGTGGGTAAGAATATCTTCAGAGGGGTGTTGCTGCAGTTAAACAGTCAAGCAGCAACAACGTACAGGAAGGCAGTCACTGTTTAGAATATTTATTGAGGCCTATGTACCATTTATGCCAAGATGAATACACCATTACCAGGCACTGTGCTGCATACCAGCAAAACCCAAATGCATGAAACATGGTCTAATTAGTTTTCTGGGTTTGGGATCTGCCTGTTTAAGGTCTGAGTTACTTCTTGAGCTTTCTCTAACCTATGTGCTATCTTCTAACAGACTCCCACTAAGTAACACAGACCCTTGCCATCTTCCTGCACCATCGGAAGTCTCCTTACCACTATACTTTCACCACTCTAGCCTGGCCACAAGGTGAAGCTTTAACTTTTCCCAAACCCTCCCTGCCCCCACCCCATCAGCACTCAGGTAAGAGCACATACTCAAGTGTTTCAGGCACCTAGGACCAAATGCTGGCTCTGTTGCTTATTAGCTATGGCTTTGGTGCACACTTAACCTGTGCCTTGGTTTCTTCATTGGTGAAAAAGGGATAATCCTGCCTATTTCATGAGGATTTGATGAGAATTACATAGTCAGCTTCAACATCATTTTCTGAGGCTTTCTGATTCCCTCGCCACCCCAGCTTCTGAATAAAGTAGGTTAAATGCCCGTTTAAACAGTCTTAAACATTCTATTCATTTCTTTGAAGCTCTCAATTATCATAATTCAATGTCTATCAAAAAGATAAGGATCACGTCTATCTTAACACCTGTCTGTCCTGACCCTTATAGTTAGGATGATTCTGAGTCCATAGCAGCATTTATAAACTATCTTAAGTATCTGATGTCTACATAATTTTGAAAATCTAAATCTACCAAATTTTTCTCTCAAAGTTTTTTTTGGGAGGAAGTGGTATTGGAGACTGAGCCCCGGTAATCTCTATTGCTAAACTACATCCCAAATCCTTTTTTGTTTTTTGAGACAAGTTTTGCTAAACTGCTCAGGCTGACTCTGAACTTGTAACCTTCCTTCCTTAGCCTTGAGTATCTGAGACTATAACAAGCATGTACTGCTACTTTCTCCTGGGATTCCCTAAAAGCCACTTTTCTATGCTCAGGGACAGAAGTATACTCACTTTACCTTGAGATAAAACAGAAATGCAAATCAAGAACAACTACAGACTACAAATGTAGCTCAGTGGTAGAGCGCTTGCCTAACATGGGAGACCCTGGGTTTGATCCCTGACTGACTCAGAACTAGGAAGTGCTTAACTTTCAGCTGTCATCAGTTTCTTATTTGCTTATGTGGCCATTAAAAAAAAAATTAACATTATGTATGTGGCTTGATTAGATTTATATAGGATATTGCTATTTTATTTTACTCAGTTTTTGAGACAAAGTCCCACTATGAGTTCAGGTTGCCTTGAACTAGGTAGTCCGGGCTGACTTTAAACTCACAGTGATCCTCTTGCCTCAGCTTCCCAAGTGGTGGGACACCATGCCCACCAAAACAGTATTAGTAAGACCATCCACCTAAAAGGTGTATTATATTTCCCCCAAATACTCTCAAGGTCTTCTCATTTTAACCCATATGGAGACATATTCCAAACTTTCCAGAGTTCTTGTCAATAGTGAAATTTTTGAAGCATTGGCTATTCTACCACCCTAGTGAACATGTCTGATGCTTTAAATAGGACAGTTTCCTAAAAAAGACCATATGTTGGGTATCATTACACCAAATCCTAATGAAGTGGACATTTGTTACCCTGTGGTTACTGTATTTATATTATAAACATTAAGAAAATGAAGTTTGTCAGGATGGTAAGGCAGGAAGATTGAAAGCTTGATGCTAGCCTGGGTTATATTGTACAGTGAGTTAGAAAGCCAGTCTATTCTGCATAGGGAGGCACTGGCACAAATGAACAGACAAACAAATGGAGTCAGATTATTTGGTTCAGATTCCTAGTCCTGATACTGAGCACCTCAACCAGGCCAAATAGCTTAGGGAATTAAAGCACAAAGTCGGTGGGGGGAGGTTTGATCCCCAGGCCTGCGTGCCAGCCCCAACCCAGAGCACGCTGAGATGGCAACTTAATGAGACTAGGGTGGTGGCAGACCTGTAATCTCAGCTCTTGGGAGGCTGTGAACAGGAGAATCACTACGAGTTCGACCTAGTAGTGAGACCCCGAACACCCTGTAGACCCTTCCCTAAAATACAAAAAAAAAAAAAAAAAAAAAAAAAAAAAAAAAAAAACTGAGCACCTCTAACTTTTTTGTGTGAGTGACACTAAACGTTGAATAAGATCTTTAAAAAATTTATTTTTAGGGTGAGGTAGAAGGGACACCCTGAGTTCAAGGTCTGCCTGAACTACATTTAATGGAACCCTGTCTCAGAAAACTAAAATACAAAAATAAAGTTTTTTTGCTTGGCAAATAGGAAGGACATCAAAAGATGGAGGGAAAGAAATAGAGAAAATTAAGATTATGTAATCTCCAAGATGAATGCAATTATCATTGCTGCATACATGCACCAATAAAAAAATTAAAGACATGAATTCAAAGGTTTAGTATATGCTTCAACTAATATGAAGAATAAATTATAGGCATGGCTCATTTGAAGTGCAAAACAGATAAGACACTTCTCAAATTCTATTAAGTCAATATTCCTTTCCAATATAGGAGATGCTGTGTGACAAATTTTGTTTTTATTTATTTGCATTTTAATTTGAAGAGTGAAAAATAGAAGCAAAAACAAAGAACAAATTTCTAGAATAATCATTTTCCCTTTATGCTGAGATATTTACTTGCCAGGCATATAGTAGGCATTTCATAAGTGTTAGCTTTTATTATCATTATTATTATTATTGAGACTGGCAGTTACTTTTAACTAAGAGTTGACACTTAGGTTGATTTAGGTCTTATGCTTCAGAATTCTTATCTGAATTTAAACATTATATTTTAACTATTGCTAATTCATTAAGTCCCTTGCTCCAAAAGCACTATGTAAAATACTTGTACCCTAGAAACTACATATTTGCTATTGTTGTTAATAAAATTTATTGTCATTCTAAAATAACTTTTTTTTTAATTTTGAGATAAGGGGCCGGGGAGATGGCTTGAGTAAGTGCTTTCCTAGCAAGCACAAGGGCCTGAGTTCAACCTGGTTCCGCAAAAAATAAAAAAATTAATAAAATTTTGAGATAGGTGTGCAATTTTATTACTCAACAATTCTGTACCTGAACTTTCTTGATGAAAAATAGACAGCAATGTTTACTTCATAGGTTGAGAAGATGGCTGTTAGTAAAACGTTTAGCACAGGGTCTGGCATGCAGTAAATCGTAAACAAGTAATCAACACTACTTGTACCGATCTGCATATCCCTCACTTATCCCACAAGGTATTCTCCATCCAAATCTGAGTTTCACTCAGATCTTTTAACTCCCAAAACTCCGCACTCCCCAGCTGAGTATCCATAGCTAAGATATTTCTTTGACGTCTCACTTTTCTTCTCTGTAGAATAAATATCATTCCCTTCCTAGCACAAGTCTGAACGACATAATCTATTAAAGTTCCTTACATGGGACTTGGCATTGAACAGGGGCTTCATATGCCCTTTCTGGTTGAATACCTGTGATCGTCACAACAGTAAATATAACAAGTATTTTACAAAACAGGAAACAGGGCCGGGCATGGTGGCTCATGCCTGTAATCCCAGCACTCGGGAGGCTGAGGCAGGATTGTTGTGAGTTCGAGACCAGCCTGAACTACAAAGTGAACTTAAGGCCAGCCTGAAGTGCATAGTGAGACCCTGTCTCAAAAAAAAAAAAAAGACAAAAACAAACAAACAAACAAAAAAAAAAAAAAAACAGAAACAGGATCTGGAAAGTTAAAACATGCCCGTGGTTGCGCACATGGATAAAAAACGGCAGCGCCAATATCGAACGAGGTCTCCCTCCGCTTCCAATGTTTTTCCATGAGACCAAAGCTGCTTTTCTAAAACCAGGAGTGCTGGACTTTATTAATGAGTAATGTCGATTGCATTTCAATGTTTGAGGAAATGCAGAAACCGGTAAAGTTAGCGAACCAACGTGTTGTCCGATGCAACTGCAATAAGTAATCAACGCACAGGTTTGTTACTACCGCTGTTACTAGGTCAAAGGGTCGGAGGTGAGGAGGGAATTTCAGTAAACAAACTGCAGAACTTCTACTCTCGGCTCCCAGTGAAACTGCGGACCATGAGGGAAAAATTCGAAGGTCTGGCATTTGGGGCAAGCCGAGCCTCGCAGAAGCTACGCGGGAGGGCGCCACACCTGCCCTCTGGATCCTCCCCCTCGGGTCGCGGGGCCCAGCGCCGGCCCGCCCGCCCCTCACCTCCGGCTCCGGGCGCTCCGAGGCCATCACACAGCCCTCCCGCGCAGGCTGGGCCCAGGAGGCAGTTCTACGCCTGACCTCTGACCTGGTTACCTCGGCGCCCGGTAGGAAACGGAAGTTGGTGGGCAGGCCGAGTTCGGCGCGTTCTGATTGGCGGACGCGGCCCCGGGGCGGGGACACTGAGAAACCGGAAGAGGAATTAGCGGTGGCAGCGTAGGCCGCAATGCAGGTGAGAACTGGCGTGGGCCTACCGGCAGCTAGGGACCATTGGGGATCGGGACCGAGAGTGGGCTTGCTAAGAAGAGTGAGGAGCTGCAGAGCCCACAGCTGTTAAAGGAAAAGACAGTAGGAAGGAAGAGGCGAGGTAGCTAGAAAGGGGCGGCGCCGATGAGAGGTAGCAGACGGACTGCTGGGAGAGGAAGAGACTAGGCTGAGTAGAGGATGTTGAAGACGGCCCTGACTTGCTTGAGTGTGGGAAAGGATCCAGTTGTCGTCTGAGACAGTTGAGGTGCAAGAGAAGAAAAGACGGCTCAAGACAGTGGCGGGCCACCTCAGCCCGATCTTGGCCGTAGGATGCAGATGTAATTGGAGATCTGTAATTGGAGAGAAGCCCGGGAGCAAAAAGGAACTGCGGTTGCGGAGACCAAAAGCTAAGCTTTTGTCTGGGGGTGTGGGTGGAACCCAGGATCAAACCCCTGACAGGTACACTGTAAAGTGTGTAAGACTGTTTTGCATCATTCTATCCAGCTTTGCTAAGGGTGAAGAAATAGAGCAAAGCAGGAAACTACAAACGACGAAAAGGAAACCCTTTGTAGACATCCACCATTTAAAAATGTTTTGTCTACTGCACAGAAATGCCTGCTGGTTTTCTAAGTTGTTTGTTTTTGACGGAACTGGATCTTGAACTCAGGTCCTTGTGCTTGCCAGGGAAGCACTTATTCCATTGAGCCATCTCCCCAGCCCTACCTGCCGGCTTTCTTGGTTTTGTATTTGTCGGTTAGCTACTTCATCAGGTAGCCTCTCAATAAAATATTTATTGATCAGCTGAGCTTATGAAAGAGGCTCAGAAATACAGAAATAAATGAATGCTTATTAAAAGAGAGCAAGAAAGTTGGAGCATCAAATATTAAAGATAAATGAAGAGCTGAGGGGCCAGGCAGGAAGAATACTGAGATGTTATTCAGAGAAAGTTTCATCCATAGGCAGATTTTCCAGAGATTGTGTTGTTGACAGGAATAGCCAGGCTGTCAAAATAGATTCTAAGACAGGAAGAAAGTGTGCATGTACTAGAGAGGTGTTGGAGGCATTAGCCTGATGAAAATTTCTCAATGATAGAGAGTAGGATGTGTCTAAAAGAGAAAAACACACAGGAGTTAGGAGGTGATAAGAGAAAGAATTTGTTGATAGGACTTGAGGTAAAGTTCTATCAACTTGAGGTCGAAGTGTACAGGTTGAAAGGTGTAAGGTTGATATAGTCTATAACCCAAATACCAAAGATAGAAAACATCCTAGGTTGTTAGCATTCTTCTCTGTGTATCCTATTCACATTTATTCCAGTAACCAACCTGTTCCTATTGGTGCAGAGGGAGGAGAAGCAGCTTGAGGCATCATTAGATGCCCTGCTGAGTCAAGCAGCTGATCTGAAGAACTCACTGGGGAGTTTCATTTATAAGTTGGAGAACGAGTATGACCGGCTAACCTGGTAAGGGTGGCCTGGACAAGAATGTGGGGGGCGCGAACAGGACTGGACCTCTAATATAGCTGTACATTTCTATTGATGTAGCTGTTTATCTCTTGCAAACATCTTTGATTTGGAAAGAGCCAGGTTGCCTAACATTTGATAGGTGAAGTATGGTTTAGGACTGCCATGACAAGGAAATAGACAAATGCCCAGTTTCTCAATCCATGTTGTTCTTAGTTTATAATTCTTACCCTTTAACTTCTCTGGCATGGAGGGCCTATATACTGGGTCTCTTTCCACAGATGTGGTTGAGTCTTAGATCCAACCTACTGTACAGTGGTAGCTACTATTCTAGGCCAGGAAGGAAGCTTTTAACCAGTTTCTGAATGTTCAGTTGTAACATTTTAGTCATGATTCCTGTTTTGTCATTGCTCACCCCATTTGGACCTGCCTTTTTTCATACCGTCTATGTCAAAAACTAAAAGTGTGAACCTGTTTCCTAACCCCATCATCCCTGTTAGCCAATCTAGTTCATACTAAGCTAGTCATAGTTCTATGAGTCTTGGGGATGATCTGGGTAATTTTACCCTAAAGGACCTCTCAGAGATTAGTTTGCATGGAAGCAGTGAAACATCCTGACATCTTCTTACCACCCCCAGGCCCTCTGTCCTGGATAGCTTTGCATTGCTCTCTGGACAGTTGAACACTTTGAACAAGGTCTTGAAGCATGAGAAGACGCCACTGTTCCGTAACCAGGTCATTATCCCTCTGGTGTTATCTCCAGACCGAGATGAAGATCTCATGGTAAGAAGAGAAAAGGCTACAACTTGAGAAATAAGTTCCCAGGTCTTGGGCACAGTTGTTGATTAGTTATTCTAGAAATTCTAAGTGTAGGGTAACATGTGACAGGAAAAAGCAAGGGCTGCATTTTGAAGGCCTTGGGTTTTGTCCTTCTGGAAGTAGTTGAGCTTCTCTCAAATAGTACTATAGAAACCCTAAGACCTTGTGTCACCAAGACAAGGACCCTTCTCTTCCACTATCTCAAAAAGAGGTTCTTCTGTAACCTTTGTTTCTTCAGTTTTTGATAAAAATGTCAGAGAGGAAGGGGGGAGTTTAATTTTAGGTCTGTGTGAAGTAAGCATGTGAGAAAATAGAAATCACAGATGAAGTGAAGTGAAGGGCAGTGAAGAGCATTTAGGGTAGCTTGATGTTGTGTGTCAGTTTGTTTTCCCTGAGAAGAAACTGTTTGGGTCTTCTTGGAGGACGTAGTGTGATTAAACAAAATCTGTGTTACAGCGGCAGACCGAAGGACGAGTGCCTGTTTTCAGTCATGAAGTAGTCCCTGACCATCTGAGAACCAAACCTGACCCTGAAGTTGAAGAGCAGGAGAAACAGCTGACAACAGATGCTGCCCGAATTGGTGCAGATGCAGCTCAGGTTGGACCTAGTTATTGTCATTTTTCCTCACCCCCATCCCATCATGAGAAGCAAGTACAGTTGGTTATATCTAAGTTACCTCTAGAAGAGCAAAGGTAAAAACTTCCACAATCACTTTCTGCTGAGCTAATTGCTGAACTAATGTGTGTTACAGAAGCAGATCCAGAACTTGAATAAAATGTGCTCAAACCTTCTGGAGAAAATCAGCAAAGAGGAGCGAGAATCAGAGAGTGGAGGTAGGAAGCAACTGGTGGCAGGACGGAGGGAAAGGTATATAAGACTGCTAGAACAATAATAGTGATTTGAGTAGGTAGTAGTGACAATAAGAATGAACTGCTTAGGAAAGGGCTTCCATCCATGCTGTGGACCTTTTGTATTTAATGTTAGCCCTGGAACAGGTAGAGGAGATGGACAAAGTGAAAAAGAAGAAAACAGAGATGGACTTGAGGGTCTTCTGGCTCATCTTCTGGGATATGAGGAAGTATGGCTGCTGCTGAAGTTAGAATTCCAAGTCCTAGCATCATGCCAGGTACAGGCCAGGGCTAGACATATACTAAAGGGTCTCCACTTTCTCTTTAGGTCTCCGGTCAAACAAACAGACCTTTAACCCTACAGATACCAATGCCTTGGTAGCAGCTGTTGCCTTTGGGAAGGGGCTGTCTAATTGGAGACCTTCAGGCACCAGTGGGCCAGGCCAACCAGGCCAGCCAGGAGCTGGGACGATTCTTGCAGGAACTTCAGGACTACAGCAAGTACAGATGGCAGGAACTCCAAGCCAGCAGCAACCGATGCTCAGTGGGGTTCAGATGGCTCAAGCAGGTCAACCAGGTAAGGTGACAGGAGTTAGAATGTAGCTGAATTTGTTCATTTCTATGTTTTGTTTCATTGTCTATGTTATGACTCAAAAAGTTTTCCGCAATAAAGAAAAATAATCTGAGACTTTGCAACAAGTAGCAGCAAACAAGGAAAAACTTTGGGTAAAAGAAACTGGTGATATGTGTCTATAATCCCAGTACTCAGAAGGCTGAGATAGGAGGTTTGCTGTGAGTTTAAGGGCCGTCTGGGCTACATAGTGAGTTTAAGGCTAGCATGAATTACAGTGAAACTATCTTTAACAAAAAATTCCACAAAAAGAACAAAAACAAAAGAAATGCTCCCACCCTATCTCAGACTTCTGTCTCAACTGTCCTATCCCATTTGCTCTGGCTTAGTGTAGGGTAAGTTTTTTTTTAGGGTGAGAGATCTGTCGTAAGATCATAAAACTCTGCTAGGCGCACAAGAATTAAAAAGCAAGCAGTTTGCCAGGCTTACAAGTATTGTTCATGTCCTGTTTCTTGCTGTTGGCATCTTGTCATTTTTTGTACAGACTTTCACAGGCAAGCAGGTAGAAATGCAGTTTCATCTAGGCCATCTAGAAAAGCATAACTAAAGAGAACAGGGGCTAGAAACGTGGCTTGTCATAGAGTCCTTGCCTAGCATGCCTAACGCCATAGATTCAGTTTTCAGGACCACAAAAACAAAAACCAAGAAAAGTAAATAATGCTTTTTTATCTGTGACACTGAATGGGGAGTCACAACAGCTGTCTTTTCAGGGAGTAGATGAGCAGAAGAACATGCTGGAACATATTCTGACTCCTTCCACTCATCTCAAGTCACCCTTTTCCTCCTGAACACTACGGAGGGAACCAGAGGAAGACCCATTCCTCAGGCCTCAGCCAGTCACATGCCAGAGAGGTTTTGATATGACAAAGAATGTAGGAGGAGAGAACCTAGGGGGCCACATTTCCAATTTATTGTCAAGATTTTACCTTTCTTCAGGTGTCCTTTCTTTTATTCTCTTTAGGCAAAATGCCAAGTGGAATAAAAACCAACATCAAGTCAGCTTCAATGCATCCATATCAGCGGTGAGTGACGTAGCAGCCTCCCAGGTGACCTTGGCGGAGTTGGGCAGTGAAATTATCTTTTGCTCAAGGCTCACTTCCATGGGTGCAATAAAAAGAGCATGGCTTTCAGCAACGACAAATCCCTGCCCCACCGATGACTAGCTTTGTGACTTGGGGAAGTGACCTAATTTTTCTGAGTCCTGTGAGCTTTTTCTTTTACTTGTAAATAGTGATAATACCTACTTATGGGTTGTTGTGAGAGTTGACATGAGGAAATGGATGTAAAACATTTAGCAGAGCCTGTGAAGTCATAGGTATTCAATAAAAGAAAGTTTCAGTAGCCACTTCTGCACCTTGCCCTCCACAATTCTTGATCTAGAACTTACCCTGATTGTATGATGCTCTGTGTATCTGCATTTGCTGATGGGCACAATGTCAAGTAAGTTGTGCTTTGTGCTGCCAGAACAATGTCTCCCTGGAGACATATTGTTTCTTTAGGTCCTCCTGCACAGGTTTCATCATACTGTTTTCTGAGCTGCAAGAGAGGCTTCTGGGCCAAGATAAACCATCTGATTAGAGCTGGACCTACACTACTTTCCATCCTTTGGAAACCAATTCACAGTTACTTAGATAAAAGTTCTCATCCGTACAAATGCAGGAAAATGTCAAGGAGGCCAACAATTGGGTAATTTCTTAAGTAATGGCTTTAGCAGGCAGAACTGTATGAGAAATGATTTTTCTGTGACATATGTAAATAACCCCTTTTCCTCTGTGTTTAGTTTTGTTATTTTAGAGGGCAGAGGTGAGTAGCACTTAGTATTCTCGTTGAGGCTTAGTTGTTCTCACAGTAGTGGCTATCTTCTCCACTCTGACCAGGATGGCTTTCCTCTGTTTCACTAAGACTGTCATTCAAACAGCAGCCAGAGGCATAGTAGAAGAGGGCAGCCTACTCTGACAAAGTTAAAGAGCAGAGTGGTTGGACAGTACTTGTCTCAGTATTCCATTGTGGGCATGCACAGGGTTGAGTCAGAAAAACTGGACCTAAGGGTTTATTAAATAAAGTTATTTAAGTCAGTGTTCACTGGTTCAGGGTTGTCTCACTGCAGTGTGTGATAGAACTAATAATACAGGGATGAGGAACACTTCAGTAATGCTTCAAGGCAATACACTGGTACGTCAGCCTTTATTCCATACCAGACGATATTCTGCCAGGCTGTGGCAGCAGAGGCTTGGAGAAGTGTTCCCAGATGTTACCTCTGTTCCTGTTCCGTCGTGGCAAGGAATGGGGTTATATAAAGCTCTGATTGCAATACACTGCAGCAGGGCATCCTGTATAAGCTCTCAGACGACTCCAGATCACCCACACCCTGCTTAAATAGTCTGACTCAGCAGCTGTTAATCTTCCCACCTCTTCCCTTCTCAACTGAAAATGTCCTCGCTAACGGGGATATTGGGTAGAGCTCCAGGTGAAGTTCTCTAGAACCCCTTGAGCAGCTTTTGGTGACTGTCAAAAACAAATTTCTGTGTTGCCCCAGTCTGATACCGACTTTATTCCCCATGTACTACTGAAATGGACTCTGTCTTCCCCAACAGGGATAAATCTAGTATATCTTGTGTACTTGAGCAAACACTTGTAATTCCAGGGATGCTTACACCTCAATATTTGTCACTCTGCGCATGCTCTTTTTTGGGGGGGTGGGGCAGAACCGGGGATTGAACTCAGGCTCTTGCGCCTGCCAATGCACATGCTCTTATTTCATCCTACCTCAGTAAATGACCTCTGGGTACAGAAACCTCTTGCATCTCTCAGGGCCCATAGAACCCAGTGAACAGCACAGTGGAGGGAATGTAGCTCCCACCTCTTGCACTCAGCGCTTTGAAGGGAAAAGATTATGGCGTTTCTTTTGAAGAAAAGACCACGTAAAAGGATATTCTTGCCCCACTCCAGTAGTATTCCTCTGTTACTAGCTGTCCTGTTTTGCTTGGGGGTTGTTATTTTCTCGGCCCTTGGAGAAAGGGCCGTTGTCTCAGTTTTGTTTTGTTTTTCTGGATGGAGAAAGAAGCAGAGCTGTGAAACGTCAAGGGCTTGTGGCACAGAGTTCATCCCACTGGAGGTGAAACCTTACCAGATCAATGTCAGTTCAGTGCCAGTTGCTCAGGATTTTTTCTGATCTTCCCTGAGGCTGGTTAATCACTGCTTTGTATCCCTGTACTCACTGTGCAGCTCACCTCATTCTGTGCTTGTCTATGTATTGCTGCCCTACTTGGCTCACCTCACTGGCCATGTGGTATTTTGGAGAAGTGTTAGGATAAATAAGATGTAGCCCGTGCCCCTTCTGGCTCCATAGTGGGTCCCAGCATTAAGTAAGGCCCTAGTTGGAGGGGATGTGATTGCTCCCTCCTATTCTTCTGAAGGGATGAGGGTAAACTTCGTAGGAATGCCCCTGCTCCAGTGCAAGGCCCTTTTCCCACCGCCTCCCCACCTCCCCCAGGCAGCTGGAAACAACTTCTCCCTTTGTTTGGGTTTCTTGTACAGAATAATCCTCCTTATGGACAATGTATTCTCTGTGTCCTGTGGACACAGGAGCTGTGTGAGCTGATCCCAGCACCAGGCAGAACGGAGGCTGAATCCTTACAAACGCCTACCCTGGGCCAACTCCTGCTTACTGTCCAGAGGGACTACCAAAGAACGAACATTTTCTTCCCTTTGATTCGATTTTGGGGGAAAGCCTTTTGTAGTTTTGCACTGGTCAGGAGTAGGACAGGAACTATAATCCCTTTTCTAGTCAACCCGAGGGTGTACAGTGTCATTTTATAGAGGCTTGGCCTGACTGCTGCCTGCAGGTCCTGAACACACATGGATTAGCACTTGAAAAGGGTTTGCTAGCCTGCAGTTGGAGCTTCCTGACTGAACAGAAGCTTCTGATGTGATCCTGGGGCTTCATCACTTCAACAGAGAGGACAAGCTGCCTTTAACAACTTCTACCTCTTGTTCTTGAACTCCCTGCATCACTGAGGCTGTGGTCTCAGTGCCTCCCATCCCCTCAAGCTGTCGGCTACCGCTGGGCCATGGCAGCTTTCAGATGACAGTAAAGACAAGGCTCCTGACTTCCCTGTGCCTTGGTTTTCTCACCTGAGTGATATAGTGACTGTGCTAGCTCAGTAAGTCTCTGACAGTGATTCCCTCACTTCTTCCCATGCATTTTTTATTTGGCTTCCTTGCTCCAGGACCATGTAACATGGACAAACCAATGTTTTCCTAGATTGGCCCCTAAATACAGATTATTCCTAAAGTTCCCATTGTCACCTACAACTTAATAAAGCAGCATCTCTGTACTGTTTCTCTAACATTGTCCTGGCTTTCACCTCATGCCCTGGTGTAGATTCAGCAAACTGTAAATTACCAGAGAGGCATGTGAGTATCAGAAGTTACCTTCCCAATCTCAGATGTATCTTCTAGGCAAGATGTATATACAGATAGAGTCCTTCAGAAAAGGCACCAATTTATAATTTTTGCATATGACAGTATCCTATCTTGCTAGATCAAATACAAAGTGTCCAGGGCAGCTCCTTTCTTTTTGCTTGTAACTCTACTGCCTTTGCTTTCACCCTAACTCCCTAATTTGTGGTTATTTTGAGTCTTTATCAAGTTCTGCCCACACCCCACATGTGAAATTATTTATTCATTTTCCTAATTGCTCTGGGCTCCATCTATTTCCATGGCCTGAGCTAATGTTGTATTAGTGTCTCTTCCATGTTAAAGTCCTTTCTTGACCCTATGTGCCCCCATTCTGACTGAAGCTTTTCTTTAAAGTTCTTTGACACACAGTTTCACTGTGTAGTTAAGGCAGGCCTGGAACTAGTGTTGATCCTCCTACCTGGGCCACCATACCTGGCAGGAGCATTCTTGAATTTAGGACCCTGGAATCACCATCTCTTCTGTCCTCCCATTCCTTTTTCAGCCCCTGTGATTGGGGCCTTCTGTTTGCATTATCCCTCTGAAACTATAGGAAAGATTTGACCTAATGGCTAAATAGAGAGCTTTTTGAATTTTTCTGTTAATCTCCCCACAGCATTTAACAGTGCTGCCCTGGTCCTTAGAGTGTCTCTTTCTCCTTTGTTTCCATGGTGCACATTGTCTGGATTCCCACTTCGGCCCACTCATCCTCTGCAGCATTTGGACTCCTGCATTTCTGCCTGCTACTTAAATGTTGTTATACTCTAGACTAGAGTGTACTTTTTATCTTAGGGTACCTGCTGTCCCTGACAACAACTTTCATTGACAAGTTTTATTTTCAGCCCACATCTCTTGGCTGAGCTGCACATTTCTGGTGGGCATTTTTGCCTGTATAATCCACAGGTGCCTGAGGTTCTGGGTGTCCAAATCAGTCATCCTTTCCTCCACGCTTTGTTTTCTTCTACTATTCCTGAACATTATGGGAGCCAGCGCCTCTCAGCTGTCCCCCCATACCAATCAGATACCACATTCTATCGATTGGTCTCACCATTACCCATCTATCCCTTCAGTGTAGGCTTTGGGGCTCTCTCAATAAAAAATTTGTTCAGACTTCCTATTCCAGTTCTAAGGATTCTAGCTTGATTTTTTTAAACTGAGTATTTGAGCACATTGCTCCCTGATTAAAATCCTTTTGATAGTTCATTCCTCATATTTTTCAAACAGGTCCACATACATGGCAGATTTATAGGAGTAATGTGCCAGGCACATTGAGAGTCACAGGATAAAATCATCCTAAAATGTTCATTTTACTTGAAGGCTTGTAATTTAAAATGGAATGCAAATTTGGCATACATGTACACATCATTAAGAGAAAACAGACTTCAAAGAATTCCTCCTGGTCAGAATAGCCTCAAGCTAAGCCAGTCGATTCCCTGTGGCCATTTATATTTATATTTATTTACTCTCTTTTTGCCATTATGTTTACCTCATTGGAAAAGTACTTTAAATAGCTCACATTTCCTGGAAAGGCAAATAAGGTTCTAAGATCTAGCCCCCTGCCTCCTCCTGATTTATCTTCTCTGTTGTCTTGCCACCCACCTTAATTCCAAAAGCCATACAAACTGCTTACAGCTTCCTGAATGTAATTGGCTCTTTCAGACCTTCATTCCTTTATTCCCACTATTTCTCTATGTTGCTCCATCATTCTGTCTGACAAATGTCTAACCATCATTTAAAGTTTAGCTGATAGGTCTTCAGCTGAAGCTTCCTAACATCTCAGTCCAAGCCTCACTGAGTGCTACTCCCAGCAGAAATGGCCCTTTCCGTTCCATGTTTGTACCTTGTACAGACTTAATAGCTCTTGCCATACAGTATTGTCCCTCACATTTCAACACCCAGCTGTCAGTTTGAATTACAGTTCTTCTACCTGAGAACTACGTGATTGTTGGCAAGACAGTGTGTGTCTGTGGCCCATCATCACTACCAATGCTAGTGCTATTTTTTTTTAAAAAACCTTTTATTTATTTGGTACAGGGTTTTGTTACACAGCTTGGACTTATAGTGATCCTTCTTTCTCAACCTCCCCAGTGCTGGAATTACAAGTGTGCACCATTACACCTAGTTTGGTGGCTGGCACAGCAGCGAAGCATGTGGTACCAAGGATTGACCTTGGGTTCTTGTGCTTGCCAGGCAGGCACTTAAGACAGCCGAGCTATCTCCCTGGCCCCTATTATATTCATTATGGTTTTACCTTGGAGAGATAATATAAAATGCCATTTTAGTTGAAAGAGCATGTTCTAGTGCCAGATTTCCTGGGTTCAACTCTGAGTTCAGGCCACTGTGCGATTTTGGGCAACTTAGTTACCTCTATGCTTCCATTGCCTGTGGATGATAATGATGGGTATTTCACAGGGTTGCTGTGAGTGCCTGACAGTAAGAGCTTAGTACACATGAGCTATCACCAGGACAGCTGTCAGTTATTTTAATAAATGATTGGCCAATCACTGTTAAGATTTTGCAACCTCTCCTTCCCTGTGTAGCTCCCCTGTGCCACCATCTCACCCTGTGTGCCAGGTTCGTTCCTCAGTATTTCCCAGCAGCCAGTGGAGAGCAGGCACTGGAAATTTTTTTTGTGTGTGTGTGTGTGTTTTTGAGACAGGGTCTCACTATGCAGTTCAGGCTGGCCTTAAGCTCACTTTGTAGCTCAGGCTGGTCTCGAACTCACAACAATCCTGCCTCAGCCTCCTGAGTGCTGGGATTACAGGCATGCGCTACCACGCCCAAGGATCAGCTTTTCATCCTGGCTGTGTCAGTGGCTGGCTATCAGAACCAGAGTTTCTCAGTTCCCATACTTGCCTCCCTTCCCATCACGCTCACCACCAGTCCTTCAGAGGCCTCTCCAATGCTCACCACTGTACTATCTGTGCTTTCAGCTGTAGCTGAATTACCCAGTGGCCAGGGGCTGCCTTGCTTCTCCATATGTGTCATGCTCTGCCCACTTGGAATGTCTGTCCTCTCTTTCCTGCTCTCACCCCCTTATTTACCTGGTTGAAGTTCATTCTCCAGTTGAAATGTCATGTACTCCTATAATGTTCTTACCACCTCCTCCTATCTACTTGACCATTTTTCTATGATACAATAGAAGAACTTTTATGATACTCGCATAGTTCTGTTGCAATTTATTTTTTATAAATTCAACGCCTGATCTGGCCATTTACCCATTGTTTAACCCTAGACAAGTTAGTTAACTTTGAAGAACATCACATTTTCTAAGAAGCCTGCTACCTCTGTAAAGTGGAGTTATGGTATCAACCTCAACGGGTACCTGTAACCTACCATATTTAACATAAAATTTAAACTTTTAAGTAGTTGACAACTTTTTGTAGGATAAAGTCTTAAGCTTCCTAGAAGCACAGATAAGGTATTCGCCTGTAATCCCAGCTCTTGGGAGGCTGTAAGCAGGTGGATCACTATGATTCTGATCTAGCAGAACCTGAACACCCTGTAGACCCTTCCCCAATACACAAAAACAAAAAAGAGAAAGGAATACAGTGCTATTCTTGTGTTCACCCTCCTGAGAAATAATATTTATCTAATGGTAGATTAAACTGATTTGATTTTAACATACAATGAAACTAGTTTAATAAAAAGCAAAAGAGAAAGGCACCCAATTGTATTGGGGTTACATGAATGGTTTTGGATGAGCTCAGGGGCTCAAATGTCTGAGTTGTTTGTCTCTGTTCCACATCATTATATCTCATCTCATGGGAGAACTCTAAGCCAGATGCAGTGGTACACACTAGTATTCCCAGCTACTTAGAAGCTAAGGTGGGACAATCATAAGTTTGAGCCAGCCTGAGCGACTGAGTTCCTCTCTCAAAATAAAAGTTAAAAATGCCTAGAGGGGGCCCTGGAAGATGGCTCAGTGGAATAAGTGCTTCCCTGGCAAGTGTAAGGGCTTGAGTTCAATCCCCAGTTCCACAAAAAAAAAAAAAAAAAAAAAAAGAAAAAAAGAAGAAGACTAGAGGTATGTAATTCGGTGGTAGAGCTCTTACCTAGCATGCATGAAACCCTGGGTTCAATCCCCATCACCACAAAATAAAAATAAAACATCTTGGAAAAACTCTCAATGATGGTAAATGCCATCAGGAACCTGATGGGGAGAAGTAGAGGAAGACACCTGGGTTAATAAACCAGAGAATTGGGAAGGACTCCCTTAAAGGGAATGCAGGTGGGAGGATGGGAAAGTGTCAGATCTAATCCAAACTGAAGCTACCACATAATGCCTTGTAAGGTTTCCCTTGTATTGAGAGAATCCTTGGATTTTTTTTTTTTTTTTTCTGGAGTCTCGTCTTTTCTCATGGATTTACAGTACTGTTTTTCACATTGCCTGCTGAATGTGCCCTCTCACCTCAAACACAGCATGTCTCAAGCTGCATTTATTTTTCCATTTGCCCCATCTGAGTTCTCCAACTTGCCAACATTGTGTCAGTTCTGGGTCCTCTCTCTGCTGTCATGCCGATAATCCCAGTTTTCCTTCTGTCCACCACTGGTCTTGGTTAGACCTTATTACATCACGTGGACTGCAGCTGGCCTCCCTCCTTTTCTCTTGACAATACAGACATCCCTTGTTTACCAATGAGTTAAGGTCCTGCAGATAGGTGAATTGGCCACTAAATGAAGAACTGCATATTGTATGTACTTTATACATACAAAGAAATGTTCAAAGGAAACTCCAACTTCATGACTTTGCTTTTACTTATGTAACTGTTACAAGTGGTACTGTAATGTATAACCAAACAAAATTATAGTACTATACAGTTCCATCAACAAAAATTACAGTACTGTATAAACAAGGTATACTGTACAGAAAAAAAGGCCAGTGGGTTGTAAGGCTAGTAATTAAGCAGGTAGGTCATTAAACAAGAAGTACCTATACCTGTTGTTGTCAGGCTTGTCTTTCAAAGCACATGGGGATTATTATATCAATCCTACTCAAAAATCTCCAGGACATGCCTATACAAACTAAATTCTCCATATTTTTCATCTAGGTCTTGTTGAGACAGGATTTCACTATACAGTTCTTGAATTCACAGTAATCCTCCCACCTCAACCTCCCAAATACTAAGATTATAGTCCGTACCATCATGCTGGGCATTAACCTCATTTTTTAAAATAATACCAAAAAACAAACAAACAAAAAAAAACCCAAAACACTTATCCGGGTGTTATGGTCCATGCCTATACTCCCAGCTTTCAAGAAGGCAGGAAGATTGCTGTGAGTTTAAAGCCATCCTGGGCTCCATCATGAGTTCAAGGCCAGCATAGACTGAATAGAGTGACCCTGTCTCAAAAACAAAAAAGAAAGAAAAGTACTAATCTTAGAAATCTCAAATAATAAGCACATATAGAAAGCAGCTGGTCGTGCTTGCCAGAGAAAATACTGACTATATGCTTCTCTTCCTCTGCACTTTCACATATCTTCTGTACCCTGCCCTTTCCTTCAACCTGATGGCCTGCTTAGGTTTGTTCCTTAAGAAAAGCCTCCCTTGTCTCTTTCTAGAGCTCTTCTGTAGGTTCTAGCAGTCTCTCCGGAAGTTTTGCAGTTCAGCCAACACTAAATGATAACCAGGCATGGATCAGGTCTGTTCCTCACTCTTCTGGATGAGTGTGCTTCCAGGTAACAGATGAGCATATGTATCAGTCTCTCCTGGCAGCCACAAGTCTTTCCAGCCCCGGCTCATGCTGACCCTTCTTCCTTGGCCTCCAAGTGCTGGGATTTAGTGTGCAGCACCACACCCGGTGTCACTATTTTAAAATCCAGGTGCTGGGATTGGTGACACATGCCTATAAGGTTGAGGCCTGGTAATGCACGCTTGGGAGGTGGAGGCAGGGGGATTTCACATTGGAGGCCACCATGGGCAACTAAGTGAGACTTTCTCTCACTCTCAGCCAGTTGCAGGAAAAGGACGTTGGCTAGCTGGTTGAGCCCCATAGATGGGCAGAATGATTAACTGGCAAACCTTCAACCTTTTCTTTGCTCCTGTGTGCTCACGGGCTCAGCCTTCTCATCAGCTCCTCTCTCTGGGTGCAGTGTAGGAAATGCCCTTTGTCTTTAAAGGATGGAAGGAGCCCCCAGAGGCTGCTCTCCTTGCGACTCCTCTTGGCTGTTTGCTGAGACCCTTACTTCCTATTGCTCAGAGCTAACTGTGCTAGGAGTCCCCTGCTCTGTTTCTTCCACTGTTTCATCATTCATAAAAATACAGACATACCTTTTCCCATTTCTTCCTCATTGTCACTTTTGGTCCCACTAACATTTAATTTTTATGTTTAGTCACAGGGCCTCAGACAATCATGGGACTTGAGTTCATAGAGTTAATGCAGGTGGTGGTTTTAAGGCTGAACCCTTGGAGAAAGATTCAGTAGTTTGTCTTCTGGGGAAAGGAT
Organism: Ctenomys sociabilis; assembly: GCA_004027165.1. Lineage (NCBI taxonomy): Eukaryota > Metazoa > Chordata > Mammalia > Rodentia > Ctenomyidae > Ctenomys > Ctenomys sociabilis. The sequence continues at coordinate 17,894 of PVKA01005452.1, read as the reverse complement.
AGGGCTCTGTGGAGAACAGTGAGTGAAGAGTGAGATGGGGTGGGACCCAGGGAAGTTAGCAATTTCTCTTGTGAATCAGAGAGGGTATAAGAAGGAGGTTAAATTTTACTTTTTGGACTGGATATCCTATTGCCAGGGCCTGCATCCTTATGATCCTGTGGTTTGTTTCTCTTGTCAGCCTGCTTTGTTTGGTTTTCTCTACCCAGCCTTCCCTAAACTCACCTCTAAGGCCTAGCTTTCCTGCATATCCCAAATACTTCTACTCCTATGCTGCCCCCCTACTTCCTACACTGTTGGGGAACTGACTCCTGGCCCCAGCAGGGGGACATCGTCTCTCAGCCAGCTCACTACCTGCGAAAATGTCATTATGCTAGACTTATACCACTATCCCCTCCCCTCCTGCTCAGCCAAGTACCTCACTTTCTGACTAAAGGGAAGGTTTCACTTTTTAGAGCTCACCGTGCAGTCCAGGTTAGCCTCAAACTCATGCTGACCCTTCTGCCTTGACCTTCCAAGTGCTGGGATTACAGTGTGCAGCACCACACCTAGTGTCACTAATATTTTAAAATCTCTCCAAGTGCTGGGCTTGGTGACACATGCCTGTAAGGTTGAGGTCTGAGAGAGAGAGGCAGAGACAGAATTGCCCAAATAGTTGTAGTGTACAGCCAGGGCTCAAAAGTATAAACAATAAAATCCAAACTTCTGGCTGACTACAAGGCTCTTCATAAGATGACTCCTGTCTACTTTTCTTGCCTTTACACATCTGCCCCTTGAGCTGGAGCCATCATCCATGTCAACCTGTCATATCTTTTGCTTTTGTGCCTTCATATATGAGAGTTTCCAAGAAGAATAGAATTAGCTGAGTTCATACAGGTGGTGATTTTTCCTGCCTTCTGGAAAATGTTCTTTAATGCTCAACTTAGGTATAATTTCTGGGAAACCCTGAAGAATGAGCTCTCTTGGCGATGCATGCCTGTAATCCCAGAACTTGAGAGGCTATGGCAAGAGGATCACCATACATCTGAGGCCAGCCTGGACTACAAAGCAAGCGTCTGTTTCAAAAAGCAAAGGAAAAACAAAAGATTGCTACCACCCAACCCTGGGTTAAGACAGCTCCCTACCTCTCCCCCCACACCCAGAGTTTTCATAACCCTCTGGATTTATCTCTAGGGGAGTACTTATACACTTCTAAAATTGTTCATTTATGTCTTCTCCACCAGACTGTGTTTTGGAGGAACTCCAGGGCCATGGATATAAAATTTGGTAGGACTTAATTCTGTATCAGGTATTGGAAGATGTTTTATCAGGACAAGAACTAAACAAAATACTTTGCATGTATTCATTTGTTTAGTTACTCAACATGTCCAGAGGGCTTGTTGGTCAATTATCAATGTGATCCAGGTGAACCAATGTGTAGTTTCCTGTTACTATTTTGTTTGGTCTCAGAGGCAGTTTGATCATCTTTAAATCTTTATAGTGGAGTCAGGGTTTTGTACACAGTATGTTGAAGATATACATTTGTACACACACAACTATGTACTTTAATATATTAGGTAGTTTACCCACCTTGCCTATTAAATGTGAGACTATGCTATGTGCTTTACTTGGTTTATCTCCTTTATTTTTTTTTTTTTGTTTGGCAGAACTGGGTATTGAACGTAGGCCCTTGCACTTACCAGGAAAGCACTTATTCCACTGAGCCATCTGTCCGGCCCCAGTTTATCTCCTTTAGTTGTCACAATAATTTTATGAGACTGGTACTATTATTGTTCCCATATTATAGAGGTTCCACAAGTTATATAAAGTCACATAGCTAGTCATTAAAACACTTAAACCCAGAACTTTGGAGTCAAATATGACCTCAAGGCCACTAGCATATGCCTGGAGGTCATTAAGCCTTCAATAAACATTGAATACTGCTGGAGGGAAGTGAAGTAACTTTCAAACTTTTCTTGACTCTGGGTCCCTTGATCTCTTTCTCACATTGTTTCATTCACTGTAACATCCATTCAGTACACTGTAGCAGGTCAACTGATTGTCAGATATAGAGACAGAAATGGCTAAAATAGGGACTTTGCCTAGAAGGCTTGTAGTTGGGGTAGGTGGCTTACTGCCTGAGAGCCCTGACTGTGCCTTAGGTTGAACCAGAGTAAGGATTGAGGGTTGGGGAAGAACAAAAGATGCTGACACCCTTGGGAGATGTGTAATTCTCAGACTGTGGCCCAGGGCAGTGACACAGGTAGGATGAAAAGAACAGGTAGGAACTAGACCATTGTATAGTACCAGATCAGTACCAGCTTAGTGTACAATGCTAATGAGGTCCAGCTTTGCAGTTGGATTCTTTTGCCATTTCCTTTCAAGGGCAGGTGCTAATGGGCTGAATCAGAGTTGTGTTTTTGGCTCTGGACTTATAATGGTTACAGGGTTTCACTATGCAGTTCAGATTTATAGTGATCCTCTTGTCTCAGCCTACCCAGCACTGGGATTACAGGTGTGTGCCACCATACCAAGTTTTAGTGGCCAGCATGGTGTGCCCAGGGTTTCCAGGGCTGGCACAGCATGTGGTCCTCGAGATTGAACTCAGGATCTTGTACTTGCCAGCAGGTGCTTAGACCGCTGAGCTATCTCCCCAGCCCCTGGCACCTCTTAAGCTCTAGAATGACACTGCATCCCACCATTTACACACATATTCCTCCTAGCCACCAGCCCTTCTGAGTTCCCTAATTCTGACTACATTTACACCATCTCACCCTACCCGCAGTTACTGCATCACTGTATGCAAAGCACTGTTCCAGAAGTTGCTGGATGTAGTAGTTTCATTTCACTGAAACCTGGTCCTTACCCCAAAGCTCAGCCTGATTGGTGGATATGCAGAGGCAGGGACCAGGCAGTCTAGAATTGACAACTAAATGTTAAGTGATACAGTACACCTGGGGGAAATCTCCGCCTCACCTCTGCCAGTTCTATCAGTTTTCTCCTCAGCTGCGGTTGCTGTCTTTCTCCCTCCTCCCTGCAGTACCCTCATCACCTAAGCTCTGAGTACAGAGAAGGAGTCACCAGAGTTTAATACAGTCTTAGACACTACAGGTGGTCAATATATGACGAACGGTATAAGCCTGATTACAGCCTCCTTTAAAATCTTAAGTTTCTCCTCTGCTTCTAGAATAAAAATCAGACCGCCCCATTTGGCCTTTAAGACCTGCTACACTCGGCCACAATCAACCAACTTTAATTCCTTGTTTTCTATTCTTTCATTACTTTCAAGGCCAGTTTAGCCACAGATTCCCTCTTCTCAACCGGGCCAGTGGTATTCTCCCACCTCCTCCCGGAGGTAGCTCTTAAATGCTGGGGCACAACCAATTTTATGAGCTGAGAGCAGAGGCAACGGTGGCTCCCTCCCGCTAAGTCCTCCCAGCTACCCTGCCAACCCGTCAGCCCTTCGCACGCAGCTGGCCTCGTTCGCCTCACTGGATAGGGGGTACTTTGAGGGGCGGCCTCAGCCCTGGCGCTGAGCCCCCGAGGCCCAGGTTGCGTTGCCGCAGACAGCAGATGCGTGGGTCCTGCCGGTGGGCCGGTCGTAGGGCGGAGAATGGGTTCATCGAAGGCTGGGCATCAGGAAGAAGCAGGGCGCCCCTCAGGCAGGCCGGGCCGAGAGCACCCAGCCCTGCCGCTGCGAGGGAAGGGGTGGGAGCCGGGGCTGGGCCGCTTCCTGCCCCGGGATCGCGCGGCCCGCCCCTGCCCCCGCCCCGAGGCTGAGCGGCGCGGACTGCCCTTCTCCTCGGCTGGCCGCCCAATCAGCAGGCGCCCCCCGCCGGCCCGCCCCCTCCCCCCGGTGACAGAAAGTCGGCCCAGCAGATGAGGAAGTGGCAGGCTGGCTGGCCCCGGGGACTCGTCTGGCCCTGCTCCTCCGAGCCCTCCGCCGCTGCCCACCTGGTCCCCGCTGGTGAGTCTGGCTCTTCCACGACTCCCCACGTGCCGGCGCCCCCTGCCTAGCTGGCCAGGCCGGCCCTGCCTGCCCTGCCCTGCCCTGCCCAGCCCTGCCCTGCCCTGCCCAGGCAGTGGGCGAGGCTGTTCCGGGGCGAGTGGGTGGGAGGTCCCAGTTCCTGGGGCCTGGCCTTGCCACCCCTCATCCCCGCTGCCCCTGTTTGCGCTCACCTAGGACTTCCTCCACCACCTCCTGACTTGCCCCTGTCCATCCTCTCCTCACTCCCTTCCCCTTCCCTTTCCTTTGCCAATGTCCTTTTCCCTTACATCCATTTTTAAAAGGAAGGAACCGGCTGAGCTCTCCAGTGAGGGCACACCCAGACTTTCTCAGTCTTGGGGGGCAGACCTTCCACCAAGCCTCAAGTCCCTCCTGACCTCCAGGGTGCCTGTGTGCCTGTGAGGGTGAACTTGGGGTAGTGGTTGAGAGAGATAAGGAGCTAGTTCACGTGTGGCTGGGGAACTGTGTGAGAGCACACGCCTAAGTGCTAGGCCCTACCATACCTTAGGCCATCAACAAGTCTGCCAAGAAGAAATGAGGAGTCACCCGCCAAAAGAGATCAGTGTGTGAGCTAGGCAGATGTGCGTCTGGTTATGATATGAGTGATCAGATGTTCTTTTAGCTCTTGGTGGCTCACACCTGTGAGTAAGCTAGATGTGTAACTTGAGCAGGTGTGGGCCTGAGCCTGTGAGCGTTATGATGCATTTGCACAGGATTTCACAGGACCTGAGTGCAGTCGCAGGCTCTTCTTAAGGCTTTGGGAGCATGCAAGTCAGTGGAGGTCAGTTTGGGTGGTGTATTGATTGGGCTGGGCAATCCAGCACAAGTATATGAGCCGTGTGTGGATGTGTGCTGGCCTGTGGTGTGATGCATGTGTTGTTGGGATGGTCAGAAGCTGTGTGACAGGAGATATGTGCAAGTGTGCCAGTGTGTGTCTGTGGCAGGGATTGGAGCCATGCCATGGTGCATCTGAAAAAGGGTGGGATGATGAGGTGTGAGATAACCCTTGGGATATGAGTGCCCAAGTGGCATGTGCAGCCTCTGCTGGAAGTGCATTGTGCAGGTTGTTTCTTACATGGAAGGGACTGAGAGCATCTGTTGCCCTGCTGTGGGCAATTACCTGAAGGCCCTCTTGGACAGTATCAGAGTCCCAAGCTCTTCTGGGTCTATGCAGAGATTTCTGTGTCCCTTTGAGCCCTCCTGTGAACTTGAGGAGAGAGGGCCTGGCCCTTTAGTAAATTCCTGAGACCTTCCCCACCTTCTGCCTCCTCGCGCGCCACTGGCTTCTGTGCCCTTCCTGGGAAGAAAAGGTGCTTGTACCTGTTCTGAAGTAGGACAAACAGAATTCGTGGCTGCTCAAGAATGGATGCTGGGTGTGAAATTTTGGTATTTTGTGGCTGGGATACTCTAGGGAAGGTTACTGGGGAACCTAGGATCTTAGTTGGTGTAAATGATCCAGGGTTGTGGGTGGTGCATCTGGAGCTTTACTGGGCTTTCCCAATCTTGGTGGGTCCTGATTCTCTAGGCACTGACCTGTGGCCTGGACCCACCCTCCACTCCATGCCCAATACAGAGGGGGCAGGGGTGGGGAAGAAGGCGGGGCTGCTGCCAGATCTAGTCAGACAGGTGGAGCCACTAGGGCAGGAGTCTCTAAGAGCCTGGCTCCTGGAGAGGAAGGGCTCTGTGAGAGAAGAGGAAAGGAAAGGAGACGAAAGGATCCTGGAGGTGAGAGTCCTGAAAGGCAGAGAGGAGACCTACAGACATGAGTGTTTGGCAGGGGAGGAACCTTGGGTCGGTGAGGTTCCAGAAGGGATCAAGGAAATGAGTCTGGCAGGGGAGGATGGATTGAAGGGGGTACTTCCAGGAAAGAAGGACTGCTCTAAGCTGGGGGGTGGTTGTGAGACTTAGTGAGGAAGGGTATAGAAGTTCATTTTAGAAATGAGTTCCATGCTGGTGAGCTGGGAAGGCTCTGGAAGGAAACCAGGAATTGAGAGTTCTGCCATGGAGTAAGAAGGAAAGACAGGAAGTAAAACTCTGGAGATTAGAGGAGAAAGTGAGTTGTGGAGAGCAAGGGTGGTATAGGAGGCGAGTTGCTGTATAGGGAGTAGGTCCCGTAGCCAAGCTGTCTCCCCCAGATTCCAGCAGTGCCTTCCTTTCTTGGTACTTCTGCCCTTTCTCAGTGTGGCATTCAAGTTGTCTGTTGTGTGTTTTGCCTCTGTGAGTCAGGTGTTGGATGGGGTTGTGCAGTACATCCTGTCTCATGTCCACCCTCTATGCTTCAGAGTCCTTAGCCAGGATGGAGGCTGTTGTCAACTGGTACCAGGAGGTGATGAAGTATTCAGGTAAGATGCTGTTCATTGGCCCTTTCCTTCTTCCTGGACTATGGGGAGATCCCCTATGAACCTCTCATATCTGCAGACCTGGTGAGTCCTATAAGCCCTGTGATCTTTCTTGACTCCTTTGACACTTTTTCACAGACCCTCGGGTACAGAGCTACCCTCTGATGGGGTCCCCCCTGCTAATGACCTCCATACTCCTAACCTACGTGTACTTCGTCCTCTCTCTTGGACCTCGCATCATGGCTAATCGGAAGCCCTTCCAACTCCGAGGCTTCATGATTGTTTACAACTTCTCCCTGGTGGCACTGTCCCTCTACATTGTCTATGAGGTAGGCCATGATCCCCAGGTTGTAATTCCTGCCAGCACTTAAAAGAGTGTTGGAGTTGGGCCAGAGCCTGGCATTCTCTCCTTTTGGGAAAGATTCAGGTTCATTCTTCCATTTGGGCTAAAGAAGGGGAGGGATGTTTTGAGAGCAGAACTCTGGTGGTCTGATTCATATACTGCTTCCTAGTTCCTGATGTCTGGCTGGCTGAGTACGTACACCTGGCGGTGTGACCCTGTGGACTTTTCCAACAGCCCAGAGGCACTTAGGGTAAGTGGAGACTGGGGTTAGATCTTAGGCAACCTGGGGTTGGGGGAAGTTTAGATTTGATCTGGGTTTGTGGTCCAGTTTAGGGAGGCTCTTGGAGCAATATGTGGTGTCCTAAGGCTGCCCTACTTCTTACAGATGGTTCGAGTGGCCTGGCTCTTCCTCTTTTCCAAGTTCATTGAGCTGATGGACACAGTAAGTAGTTATAGGAGACAGGAGAACTTGAGAATAAAGGGAAGGCCCTGTCTCTGAACCCTCCCCCACTCTTCTCTCAGGTGATCTTTATTCTCCGAAAGAAAGATGGGCAGGTGACTTTCCTACATGTCTTCCATCACTCAGTGCTTCCCTGGAGCTGGTGGTGGGGGATAAATTTTGCCCCAGGTGAGTGCTTAAAGGCCACTGGGGAAGTCTAGTGAGTGAATCTTGATTCTTCTAACCCTGTTTTACTGTCCCCTCACAGGAGGAATGGGCTCTTTCCATGCGATGATAAACTCCTCTGTGCATGTTGTCATGTACCTGTACTATGGGTTGTCTGCCCTTGGGCCTGTGGCTCAGCCCTACCTTTGGTGGAAAAAGCACATGACAGCCATTCAGCTGGTGAGGGGGCCCAATGGTCTATACCCATCCCCTCTGACACTCCTAGTTGGAATTCTGTCTTTATCCCAACCATCTCAACCTTGACCCCATTCCTCCCCCTTTAGTGTTGGTCTATCTGCTCCCTCTCTCTAGTTCCTTATCTCCTCCTTTTCAAGTGGTCTCTCTTAATCCTTGCCTTTCTTCATCCTAGATCCAGTTTGTTCTGGTCTCACTGCACATCAGCCAGTACTACTTCATGCCCAGCTGCAGCTACCAGTACCCAATCATCATCCACCTCATCTGGATGTATGGCACCATCTTCTTTGTGCTCTTCTCTAATTTCTGGTATCAGTCTTACACCAAAGGCAAGCGACTGCCCCGTGTACTTCAGCAAAATGGTGCTCCAGGTATCGCCAAGGTCAAGGTCAACTGAGAAGCATGGCCTAGATAGGCGCCCACCTAAGTGCCTCAGGACTGCACCTCGGGCAGCATCCATCCAAGTCCTCTCCACTACTCCTTTGATGGGGCTTCTGTGGTCAGGACTGAGCGGGGACTCTCCCTCCTCACAGCTGGTCTACAGGGACCACTGCGTCCGTTGTTCCACTTCTGCCAGCTAGCTCTGGGGGTGCGGCTTCATTGCCCTCTGCCACTCCACAACTGGAGGCTGAAAGGGCTGGACACTTCTCGTCTCCCCGCCTGAAACTTGGGAAAGAAACACTCAGGGCTGGTCCCCACCAGGGTCTTGTGGCCTTTTTCCTCACACTGAAGAGGTCAGCAATAATCTGTCACTATGGACCAAGGCTCCCTCTCCCTCCTCCACTCCAAAAGAAGCAGAGAAGCTTCTGGGCCAAAGATCAAGGGTGGGTGGCCTGGGAATGCAAGCTGGAGAGGCTGTGTACTCATTCACTTGTATCTTAATTAAAGTGACAGAGGAAACTGAAATTGTAGACTGTAATGTACATGTGTGAATGGAAGGGGGAACCCAGATACAGAGCCTGCTTTAGTCTTGTCTGTTAATAGGAGGGATGAAGTCTATAAGATTTTTTTTTTTTTTCCTGAGACAAGGTTTCATTATGCGAATCAGGCTGGCCATGAGCTCACTTTATAGCTAGGCTGGTCTTGAACTCAAAGTGATCCTCCTGCCCCAGCCTCCCCAGTGCTGGGATGACAGGGTGTACCACCATACCCAGCATCTGTAAGATATTTTTAAGAAGTTCTCTGAGCCAGGAGAATGGCCTTGAGTTGAAGGCCAGCCTGGACTACATATAGAGACCCTGTCTCAAAAAAACCAACAAAACAAGTTATCACAGTAGAAAGGAGCCTCTGAGAAGGCTGCTGGGACACATGCCATGTGATAAGAAAGAGACATGACTTTATTAGAAAAATAAAAAAACTGAGGGTGCTGGGTTTGTCTTCAACGAATGCCTTGATGGATAAGGCTGCTTTTAGCTGCACTGGCCTTCTCCCGCTCCCGCCGCCGTGCAGGATCCAATTCAAAGCAGCGCCATAGTCGCAGGGTCTCATCAGCTGCTGCTGATGCCACTGTGGCCCCATCTGGACTCATAGTCAGATTCAAGACCCGGGCCGTGTGACCTGGGGAGTGAGAGCAGTACATATGAATGTAGTCACCCATGACCTTCCTATTTATATATTATTTACTTATGTAAATGGTAGGCGGTCTCACTATGCAGCTCAGACTTATAGTGATCCTCCTGTCTCAGTGTGCACCAGTATACCTGGTTTTGATGGCCAGCATGGCATGTGACACCAGGGATTGAAGTTGGGTCCTTGCATTTGCCAGGCAGGCACTTGGACCACTAAGAGTGATCTCCTTAGCTCTGGCCTTCTAATTTTGATTGAAATATACAATTAATCCCTTTTAAAAGTAGTTTAGTGGTTTTCAGTGTATGCATAATGCTGTGCAACCATTTAATCCCCAAACTTTCTCACATCCCATTACCTTCTCAGCCCGGCAAATACTAATTTGTCTCCTTGTATTTAGTCTGGACATTTCATATACACAAAGTCATACACATGGCCTTTTGTGTCTGGCTTCTTTCACTTAGCCACTTACCTTTGAGCTCAGCCACCTTAGCCATGGTTGGGTACTTCCAAATAACCAGCTGGTTTTGGGCAAAGCCATGGCCTGAGATGAGCTCCTTGTAGTGCGGAGACCAGAGGATGGAGCATACCTGTAGTGAGAGGCTGGTGTGGGTACAACAGGCATCCAGGAATGCTCAAACCAGAGCTGAGTCCATTCTAGTGGTAGGCATTAGACTTAGGATTGAGGGTTAGAATGCTTATAAAATCCCTTTGAAAAATCCTTTGAGTCATTTTACAGATTAATCAGAAGTTCAATAAATTGCCTAGTCAAATGTAAAGTAGTAGGTGACAGACTCATAATTTTTTTTTTCTTGGTTTTTGTTTTTTGCAGAACCAAGAATCAAACTCAGGACCTCATACTTGTCAGGCAGGTGCTTATACCACTTAGCTGTATCTCCAACCCTCAGAGTCAGAATTTGAAGGGGAGTCATTTGGCCGTAGAATGAAGGCCTTGTGAGGAAAGTTAAAGGAGGAAGATGGAGTGACCAGAAGGAGGCTCACCAGCAAAAGCCTCAAATCTCTCTTTTTTTTTTTTTTGTATTTTAGGGAAGGGTCTACAGGGTGTTCAGAGTCTTATTACTAGATTGGACTCGTAGTGATCCACCTGTTTACAACCTCCCAAGAGCTGGGATTACAGGCACACACCATCACAGCCAGTCTCTCAAATATCTTTCTAATGGATTTAAGTTATACACTGTCAGTAATGAGAGACATTAGGGTTTAAGGGGCACAGTACTAACCATTTGGACCACACGCTATAGGACAGATTGGAAGAGATGGAATATTTAAAGATCAGGGAGGAAGACATTGTTGTGGGCCTTCCTTGGGAAGAGGCAAAGAGTATAGAACAGATGTGAATGATATTCTAAGGTAGATCAGCTAGAGCCTGGTGGGGAAGACAAGATTCTAGGAGGCTTTTAGATTTTCTGGCAGGTTCTACCATTCTGAAGCCATAACAATAGCAGAGGAAGAGGGAGAGAAATTTCAAGGAGGCAGGGGAAGGAACAAATTTAATGAGACATGGAGGGGGTTAGACAACATAAGCGAGGCTATAAGCCAGACTTAGAAATAGAGCTCAGAAATTAGAATGACCCGAAAGTTGGGGAGTTGGTAAAGATACTGTACAGACATAGTTGCCCAAGAAATCACAAACAGTAACAACCTATCTTGGAGTGAGGCTGAAACAGATAAAAGACTACCTGGGAATGGGCATCCACAGCACTCAGGCAGGCCCCAGAGCAGACGTTCCAGATACGAATGTGTCGGTCACTGGTGCCTCCCCCTGTTGCCAAAATATTGGACTGCCAAGGACACCATGCTACAGCCTAGGTGGGATAAAGGCAGGGTCATCAGACACATGCTCTAGATCAGGAGCTGCATAGATCATGGACAAACCCAGCCTAACCTCACCATCCATTTTTCCTTGACAGTCCTCGGTTATAGCTGAGGGTCTGTAAAGGCCTCAACCCAAGCCGTCTCTTACCTTGACAGCACCTTGATGCTGGGTGAATGTTTGCAGTGGAACCCAGCCACCCTCTCCAGGAGAACTAGGCCACACATTGACCAAGTTATCATTGCCACCACTGGCTAAATGTCGTCCATCTGGCGCCCAGCGCAGTCCACATACTTCCTGGCTGTGGCCACTCAGTGTGGCCACATGGTGATCTGCTACCCGAACATCATGGTGGTGGATATGGCCAGAGCGTGAGCCACTGGGGAGGAAAATATATTTGATTCTGTGGCATCACCAAATATATATGCAAGTCAGAGCTGCTTCGCTTTAGTTGTATATTCAGGGGCAAAGGCATATAGATTAGACTTGTTTTGCCTTAAGACTGCCAAAAGTCACTGACCTGGACAGGATATAGCTATTCCAGCTTAAAGAGCTCACTCTTGCAGAGTGACTGGTCATGTTTCGGAGTCGTTTCTGCTGTTGAACATCCCATAGCTGGAGAGAGAAGATCACTAGAATTAGAGATTGGGCCTTGGCATTAACATCCTTCAACAGGGCACAACCCTGGGTCTGGTGGTGTCAGTAGGGTTGCAATCCTGGGACCAGTCTCACCTGCACTTCAGCACTGCTGGTGCCCACAGCCAAGTAGTTGCCCTCTTTGATCCAGGCCACAGAGGACACATAGTCCCCAGGCTGCTCCATTTGCAACAGCTGAAGGATGTCACCAGAGCTTGCATTCCATAAGTATACACTGTTGTCTAGTGCCACTGCTAGTACATTCCCAGAGCTCCAATCCACAAGGTTCAAGTCTGTGCAGAAAGGAAAGAGCATGACCTTCTTTGCCCAATTCCCAGTCCCTCTTTCTCCAACCATAGGCAAGGAAAAATCAGCACTAACAATAGTCATTTCGGATTTCAGGGGCATCCAAGATCCGGTCTGGTAGGGAAGGAATGTAACGGCAGGTCTTCCGACTGGAGCCAGGTGTGGCCTTCTGGCTGTAGAGCACTTTCAGTCTGTTCTGGTAGCCTGCAGAATGGAATGGATCTAGATCTTAGGAAAACTGACACCTCCTCTGCCCTCAACCTTGGGTGGGAAGAACAGACCCTGAAAATGGACTGACACAAACCTCCAATAACTCCGGGTCTTACCTTCTGGGGCATTCTGTGGTTTTCCACTGAGCCGAAGGATCTTGGCTTCCTCTACATCAAAACCATTCAGGTTCAAAGCCCAGGCTTTCTGATGCTCCTGCCATATACAGGCAATGGTAAGCAAGCTGGCATCCAAATACAGGTCTCATGCTTTTTGCCCCTCTGGGGAACAACATACCTTCTTGGTGGGTGTCTGGCTGTTTTCAGGCTGATTCTCCTTACTCAGGAGGAAGCTGGCCACCTCCATCTGGGAAGCACTGCGGTGGGGGATATATCGGTCACCTCCAGGTTTGCTAGGGGTGGTCTGAACCTTGGAATTAGATTTGCCTGAGGCAAGGAGAGAGAAGCCAGTCTGTCCAGGTTCCTGAGGGCGGCGGCATGAAGGCTGCTCTCAATCTTCCCCTCTGCCCCGTCCCGTCGCCCCCACTCACCCGGAGTTCGGCCTGGGGTCCTGCCCGCGCTGTGGGACCTGTTGGCGGCCCGCATAGGGGAGGGGCCCGGCCCCGAAGTCCCCGAAGTTTCCTTGGCTTTGCGCTGCCAGCGCGCGAGAGGGGCATTGGGGATGGGCGCATCCAGCTGAAGCAGGGAGTGTAGGTCACTCTCAAACACGAACTGCGCCATGACAGGGTCTGGAGGGGGGATGGGGTCCTTGCAGCTGTGGCCCCCTGAGCCCTGGAAGGACAGAGCACCGTGCTCGGGACGGCGCAGGGCTCCTTCGAGAACGGCGCCCCTCGGCTGCAACAGAATCCCCCACGGACCCTTGGGCTCAGCACAGCTGCTTCTCACCGTACGCTCCTAAACGGGTTTCAATCCCGACCTGCTTCAGCATGACAAGCCTGGGACTCTTAAACTGTCCGCCCCGAGCGTTCATTGGCTCCTTCAAATCCCAACCGTCGCAACCGTCGCCTTCGTTCATTGGCCTTTACAAAGGAGGGGGCGGGTCTTCCGGGGCAAGTCACAAGTCTCACGAGAGTGCGCAGGGGTGTGACGGGAAGCCGGCCCCGGAGTTGGAATCTGAGAACTCTAGGGGTGGGACCTGCGCAGCCACTGAGAGCCGGGGTCGCCAGCTTTTTCCCCTCCGTCACCGTCACCGTCACCCTCCGCAAGCTCACTGCTTGGGTGATAGGCGCAGAACTCGTCGACTCAAAGTACTTGAGCGGACCAGAGAAGGCGGGCGGCCATGGGTGGGAGGTGGACGAGTGGAGACGCTGGTCCGCTGGGAGAGGCCGGGGCGGGCGGAGCGCGTCCGCTGGCCCGGAGCCCGCTGGGAAAGGAGTACGCATATATTTTGCTTCTTCGGTGGGTCCTTTATGGAAAAGAATCATGATTCAGACCTGCCTATCTGGGGAGATAAGGTTGAAATGCCCTATAGGCAACACCGGTTTACTCTCGTAGTGTGTGTCTATGTTTTAAACAGGGTCTCACTGTGGTCCAGGCTCGCCTACAAATCCTGGTGAATCTCCGGTCGCAGGTTCCCAGGTATACGGTACCACGCCCTGTTCCTGATGGAGCTTTAGAGTGGTCAGGGATCTTAGCCTGGTTTACCTGTACCTCCCAATGGGCATCACATCCATATTTTACAGATGGAGAAACCGAGGTCCAGGGAAAAATTGGTCAAGGGCCATATAAAAAGCTTTGTATGAATCCAGGTCTGACTCCAGTAATGTTTTGAGCTGGGCCTGGTGGCACACGCCTGTAACCCCAGCACCTGTAATCCCAGTAGGAGGATTGTTGTGAGTTTGACCAGCTTCGGCTGTACAGTAAATCCAAGACCAGCCTCAAAAAGGAAAAGAAAAGCCGGGCGTGGTGGCGCATGCCTGTAATCCCAGCACTTGGGAGGCTGAGGCAGGAGGATTGTTGTGAGTTCGAGACCAGCCTAAGCTACAAAGTGAGTTTAAGGCCACCCTGAACTGCATAGTGAGACCCTGTCTCAAAAAGACAAAAAAAAAAAAAAAAAAAAAAAAAAAAAAAAAAAAAAAAAAAAAAAAAAAAAAAAAAAAAAAAAAAAAAAAGGAAAAGAAAAAAAAGCTCTTAATACTGATGGAATAAATTATGTGACTATGTTCAGAGGTGAAGTAGCAATAATAAAAGGGCTACTATTTATTGACAACTACTGTTAAAATTGTTTACATACATTTAAAAAGTTCAGTTATTAGTCCCATAAAGCGTTTTGTTTATTTATTTGAGACCAGGTCGTGCTATGTAGTTCAGGCAGGGCTTGAACTCACTATATATAACCACAAGCTGGCCTTAAACTCATGGTGATCCTTCTACCTGGGCTCCCTAGTGTTGGGATTACATGTATGCACCACTATACCTGGCTCATTATACTGTATACAAAAAGAAACTGGGTTAGAAACGAGCAAAGGCATGCAGGCAATAACAAGTAGGAGAGCCAGGGTTTAATATCTGACTAACCTTGTGATCCCAACAATATGCTATTTAAGAGATTGGAAAAAGCTGGTGTCCAGTCAGCCTGTGAATCCAAACAGTACTGGTTTTTGTGACTTGAGCTTTCATGCTTCTTATTTGCAGTTACCTTGGAAAACAAGAAGTGTTATGTTTTATTTTGGATGTTAAAAGCCTGATGCACTCAGGGGTGGGGTTTTTAGAGGCCACTGAACTATGGGTGTAATGCTCATCAGTGGATTGATTAGTGCATTGATGAGTTTATAGCTCAGTGTGATGTTGGCAGGTGAAGCCTGGTCAAAGGAGGTAGGTCAGTTAGCGCTCGGCCTGGAAGAGTGTCTCCTCTTTTCCCTTTTCCTTTCTCTGCTTCCTGATTGCCCTGCAATGAGCAATCTCCTCTGTGACAGCCCACTGCCATGCTACGCTGCCCTGCCTTGGGGCCAGCCAACTAAGGACTGAAACCCCTACCAAAAAATAAATAAATAAATAAAGCTTTACTACTTTAATTTGCACATATCAGGTATTGTGTCTCAGTGACAAGAAAAGTAATTAAGACAGAGATTTGAAGTATTATAGTTGGGAATTCCTGAACTTCAGAAGACTTAGAAAAGGTGGTCTAATATCACACTTAAATGTTTACCTAAGGAGTTTGCTTTTTACTAGGGCTGAACTCCAGGGGCACTCTACCACTAGGGCACATCCCCAGCACACTCTTTCTTCCCGTCTTTTACCTATCATCTATTATCTATGTATCTACAGATAATAAAATCTTAACAATTTGCTTAAGCTGGCCTTGGACTTGAGATCCTCCTACCTCTGCCTCCCAAGTAGCTGAAATTACAGATGTGTACCACCCATGCTTGATTTAGGAGTTTGAATTTCTATCTGCTAATTGTAGAACCAATGGGGGTTTCTGTGTATGGAAGAGTCAAGCAAAACATCAGAGGAGGGAGTGTGGCCAGCAGTTTGTAACTGTAGGACCAAGAGTAACTGGAGAAGGATATGGGAACAACTTCAAGGAATTGATAATAGAAAAGAAATGAAGGAAGGCAATGGACATCATATAGACATGGACCTATATTATGGTTATAAATAACTGTAATAAGCTATAGAATGGTCTAGAAAGATGACCAGAAAAGGTCAGATTGACCTCTGAGAAATAGTCTTGGGACTTTGGAGACAGCAGGATCAGGAAAGCAGATGCTAATGATCCACTTAAAAGGGGATGCAGAAAGAATAGGGAGAATATGGTGTCCAGAGCATAAGCTATTTGTGTAACCCAACCTCTGATCTCTTAAGTTTGTGAGACTTACTATAACAAAGTACCAAAAACTGGGTGGCTGACACTTTGTGGCTCACATTCTGGAGCCACAAAGTGCCAGCAGGGTTAGTTGATTCCTTCTTAGGGTTGTGAAAAAAATCTGTTCTGTGCCTGTCCTCTAGCTTCTGGTGGTTTGGTGGCAATCCTTGGCTTGTAGAAGTACTACCCTGATCAGCCTTTACCCTCACTTGATATCATGATCTTTTCTGGTAGATCTGTACCCAAATTTTCTTTTTTGGGGTGGGGTTGGGTGGAGGCAGGGTCTGGCTGTGTAGTCCATGTTGGTCTTGTGACAACCATCCTCAGCCCTGCTGAGATTATACATATGCACCACCATTCCCAGTTTACAAATTTTCCTTTCTGTAAGAATATCAATCAGATTTGATTAGGGTCCTCATCTTAAATATATATAAATATATATATTTAAGCAGTGACTTTGCTTTCAAATAAGGTCACATTTGAGATATCTGAAGTTGAGACTTTAACACAAGAATTGTTCTTTTTTGAGGTGGGGTTGTCATAAATTTAGCCCACAGAATCCTCCCATTGGTGAAACCTAAAGAGAAACCGGAGCCCAGGGAAGTCCACTGATACAGTCTTTATGAATCAGCCTTGCAGAACACAGAGCAAAGCAGAAGGTAGAGCAAATGGATGACATAGCATCCATATTCCCCAGTCATGGTAAAAGCTCTGACTCCTCTTAGGGACCAAAGGCTAGGATGGGAGGAAAATTAACTCAAGCTGCTTATTTCGCTGCCTCCCAGCTGCTACCTGAAGGTAGTGTATTCCCTACCCAAGGCCACAATTCCTATGAAGCAGCACTCTTATTTTTCTGAGATCGGGTCTCGCTAGGTAGTTCAACCTGGCTTTGAACTCATTATGTAGTCCAGGCTGACCTCAAATTCACAGTATCCTCCTCTCTCAGCCTCCCAAGTGCTGGAATTACAGGCATGAGCCACCACATCCTGCTGGCAGCTTTTCCTTTTATGACTCTCTCCAGTTCTAGGGAAGCACTGGCCATCTCCCCAGCCCTTTTTCTAGTTCTAGTAACCACTCCCTTTTTTTATAACCTTGATGTCTAGGCTTGGTGCCAGCTCCTTTGGGGTAGTAGCTTTGGAGTACTGCACTCTTGCTTGATGGTTTCCCCAAATCTTGCCCTCACCTTTGTTAATATGCTCTTTATTAAACTCTCACCAAATTACCCAGTTTGAGTGCCATGTATTTCTTTTTTCTTTCTTTCTTTTTTTTTTTTTTGTGGAACCAGGGATTGAACTCAGGCCCTTGCACTTGCCAGGCAAGCGCTTATTCGATTGAGCCATCTCCCTGGTCCCACCATGTATTTCTGTTAAGATCTAAATATAATGGGTATATTTGGAAGAAAGGAAAAACCAAAAGTATTTGTTTAAAAATTTGAGTGGGTGAGGAGAATTTATAACTAGAGTGACTTAAACACATTACTATTACCTATGAATGGCTTAGAAGGTGAGGGAAGCTAGCTTGGGGTTAAGATAATACTTTCCAGAAAGATTTTATTCATTTGTTGAAGGCCTGCTATCACATACCAAGCAATGTTCTAGGTCAGTAGTGGTGAACTTATGGCATATGTGCAGGAGCAGGTTGTATTATTGAAAGCTCTGACAGATTTTCCATCACTGTGCTAGGGCTAGAAAAATAAAAGGACAAATAAGTTATGGCCCTTGCCCTCATGGAGCTCACAATCTAGTAGCAGGAGGCAGACATGTAAACAATTACTTGCATAAAACATCACAGATGCAGTAATTAAGTCTGACCTGGAGCTAAGAACTTTGGAATGGGCAATATATAGTAGACAATGAGAAAAGATGGGATTGGAGATTGAATTAAGAATGGAGTCGGGGCTGGGGAGATGGCTCAGTGGAATAAATGCTTGCTTGACAAACTCAAGGGCCTGAGTTCAATACCCAGTTCCGCAAAAAAAAAAAAAAAAAAAAAAA
>PVKA01005451.1:0-90282 GCA_004027165.1 Ctenomys sociabilis | reverse complement strand
AAGGAAGGGAGGGAGGGAAGGAGAGATGGAGGAAAGAAGGAAGGAGAAAGAAAGAAATAAGGAGAGAGAGAGACTTTGGCCAGTATGCAGAACTTTAAAGAAATCCAGGAAAACATAATTAGCATCTATTCATGGGCCCTTTCTCTTTCTTTCTTTCTTTCTTTCTTTCTTTCTTTCTTTCTTTCTTTCTTTCTTTCTTTCTTTTTCTTTCATTCTAAAAATAAATAATTATTAACTATTAACTCTATGTTTATAGTCATCACGTTAAAAATTGTAAAGCAGTGATTTTAAATTAAGTCTGTAGTTTTGTAACCTTGCATATATGTGGTTGTGGGAGTTGGGGGTAATAACATTCAATGTGAAAGATGATTTAGAGACCAGAAAAATGTATCAGCCATAGAGAGCTGGGGTAGAATATAGCAATGCATTGATTAGGACAGTGTGAAAAAGTTTCCCCGGGCTGGGAAGATAGCTCAGTGGTCTAAGTGCCTCCCAGCAAGCACAGGGACGTGGGTCCCACCCCTGGTACCGCATGCTGTGCCAGGCCTGGAACTCTGGGTACACTGCACCAACAATCAAGACCAGAGGTGGTGGTCCGCACCTGTAATCCAAGTGCTGGGAAGGCTGAGACATGAGGATCACTATGAGTCCAGACTACCCAGAGCAACCCTGTACCAAATAAATAAATAAAAGATCAAAAGGAAAGAAGGAGAAAATAAAGAACAACCCTCCCTTGTAATTTGAAATTTGAGCTTGGCTGAGTAATAATTAAATTCAAATTTTGTAATTTGAGCTTTCAATTGCTGTATCTTTAAAGCTCAGTTCTAAGCAGAGGCAGCATTCCTAAAACACTGTGTCCTCCTGAGGTGGAAGGGGTGGGTTGCGAGTCTCTGAGCAGAGCCCTACCACAGAGGTGTCGGCCAGGGGCCAGATCTCAGAAGGCCCCACCATGCTCCAGGGCAACAGAGAGCTTGAACTCCCTCTTGGCCAAGGCAGGTGTTCAGGGCTTCCTGGGGGGCATCAAGCAGGACCAGCAGGGCGCCTTGCAGGAAGGAAGGCCTAAGCTAAGGTGCAATGTGTAGCTCCAGGCTGGTCAAGCAGGAACTCTCGGCCCAGGGCAGGCATTGCTTGGAAAGAGAGCGACATGGGTAGAAGCTCTGTAAAAGCCAAAGACCTCGTGCTCTAGGAAAAAAAAAAGAGAGAGAAAAAGGGCATTCACGTACAAGGAGTCGCATCATAAATATGACTCACTTGGAGGATCAAACAATGGAAGCTTACGCTTTATGATGTAAAGGTTTAAAGCCCAGAGACGAAGCATCAACAGCATCTAGGATCCCAGGCAGTGTACCACTTCCAGAGGTGTCCTTCTGCCTTCATTGCCACCTGGATAACCACTTCACTGTTGCAGCTCTTGCTCCTCTTGTCACCGGGTGAGTCATGAATGCCTGTGTCCTCTCAAGGCCATCTCCCTCCTGCAGAAGGACAGCAGTCATAGTGGACTTGAGACCGCCTTTTAACATGGCCCAACTTTCAAATAAGATCACAGTCCTAGACATCAGCAAAGAAGATGCCAGCATACAATTGGGGGATGTGGACACATGGTTCAAGCAGCATAGGGCACTCGTGTGGCAAGTCTGCACAGGGTGCTGTGGGTGGTGAGAAGGCTGCTGGCCATGGCACTGGAGCTGGAACAATTCTGAATTTCTCCTGGTTATGAAAGAAGCCCTTATGAGAAAAGGACTTATCCATTTAAATGTTCCCATGGATGCTGTGATCAGAGTGACTTGGAGTTAACAATGGCGTTGGAGAAAAGCAGTTACTGCAGTCTCCACAATGAATGGCAACGGAGAACTGATCCAATGAGATTGTGTGAAATTCTGGAGAAAGAAGCACCAGGATTGGGCAGTGGATTACGGGAGAGATAAAGGACAGGGCCCTGTCAAAGATGACTCCTGGCTTTATGGCTTGAACAACGGCTGTTTTGTAATAGCATCCACAGCAAGCCTTAGTCACTGATTTTATTGCTGAGGCAAAATACCTGACATCCACAACACAGAGAAAGTGAACTTGGCTCAAGTTCAAAGAGGTTTCAAACTCCAGCCCAGCCAGCTCCCAAAAATGGTACATACAGTCAGTGTGGAGGAATCCAGCTTACCCAGGGCAACCAAGAGGCAGAGATAGTCAAGGCAGGATTGGACACGGCAGGATTGCTTCCACCTTCTGGGTTCTGCTCACAGAGACCCAGGTCTTCCTACCTGGCTCCAGCTCCCTCTGCAAGTCAAAATCCCACCTGCAAGTGCATGAGGCTCTGGGGACATCTAGTTATAAGGCATAAACCAGGAGGAGGCATCGCAGAAACAGTTCGGGCAGGAATTCAGCCAGCTTGAGACATGATGAATTGGAAATGCTTGTGAAATGTTCAAGAATATGGTTGTTGACATCAGTTATAAAAATGAGCCTGAGATCAGGAAAAAGGTTTGAGCTGAAGACACAAAATTTGGAAGATTTTGGAGTATATCAAAATCATTAAGAGTCTGATCTTTGTAGTGAGACCCTGTGCTAAATACATTTAAAAATACATTACTATGTTATTATGTCTAGATACAATTACAGTCATGACTCCATCTATTATGGTAAACTTATTGAAATATAATTTGCCAGAGGTCCAAAAGACAACCTATAGCACGCGCGTGCACACACACACACACACACACACACACACACACACACACACATACACACAAACAAAGATGCCGAGGTATTAATTCTGGTTCTTACAAAACTCAATGTGCATCCAGCAGCAAGTTTGTCTTTGAGTCTGCTCCTATTAGTCTTTCTCTCTTGTGCTCTTGTGCTCCCTGGTATGTGTTCAGCATTAAGAAAGAAGAAAGTAGGTATTACATTTATAAATATCTTAGGCAGACCCAAATATGATACATACATTACATCAGAGTCATTTCCCTGATTTACAAGAAAACTCTTTTCAAGGTCACCCTGCTAGTAGGCCATAAGAAAGGCCAACTCTTCTGAGTAGTGTGGGCAAGACTTACATTTGGGAAGCATTTTCCCTTCATGCTTCAGTCCTTCAAAGGCCAGGCTTAAGAGACTGACTGCTAAGTCTCAAGTCTTTTGAGAGAAAGACCATCCCACCAAAGCATATGGCTGTCTAATCCCACAAACTTTAATTTTAAACTATTCATTTGTACTTTCAGCTATCTTCTGACATACACGTGAGAGGAATTTAGGGCTCCAAGGAAAAGAGTATTGGCTCAGGAAGGTGTGGATTTATCTCACACTTCAAAACATTGTTGTTTCAGCAGCAAGACAAAGTGGAGCATCCAGAATAGTTTGAGTCAACGATATTCTTAAATGGAATAAGAAATATATTTATTTATATTATGTATGTATTTTATTCTCTTATTTGTATGGAGGGACTATATTTAATGTACATGAATGTTTTTAGAAAGATGTATTTCTAAAATGTACATAACATAACATGTTCATACATACATATATGTGTATTATGCTTTGACATTCGAGGGATGGCCAGTTGATCTTCATAGTGACAGGAGTGCCCAGAGCAGAGGCAATACTTGGTGTCTATCCCACAGGTTTTCAGAATGTAAACTGCTTTCCATCTTTGTTCATCTGAAGGGGTAACAAAATTAGATAGTTTTAAAATACATTATGAACTTGAAGACTTTGGGGGAAGAGCAGATAGTGCTTAACTACCTTGAAATATGTGGGCACTTTGAGCAAGGTTCGTGTGGATATTGTAGTCATAGACGTTTGTGCAGAGCAAAACCCCACGCACTGTGAACAGCGCAGCTCCAGCCGTCACATCATCATGATAAATGCAATCAGCTGCAGCTCAGAAGCCAGGCAAAGTGGACACTACGGACTTCACTTCGCATCTGCCCGCACAGCAAAGTGATCACAGCTTTCGAACATCATCCTCACAACCCCTCAGGTTCCATCGCCTAGAAAGGTCACCTGACTCCCATGTCTCCCAGAAGCACATGCGGCACTTGATTTGCAGGAATTTATTTGTTTTGGCTCCTACTTTATACCGGCAGGTTTGTAACCAACCACTTGGCTCGGCCTGGCCGAGTTGGATAAAAGGATTCGGCGCCAACACTGGCACTGCTAGCAGAATTCAGTAGAACAGGCTGGGCAAGGCTTGAGAAAAATCCAGCTGCACCAAAAAAGTGAAGCCCACTTGCTAACAGAGAGCATCTCTTTTTTTATTTTTATTTTTTAATTTATTGAAGTACAAATATCAGTGAGATAGTTTTAAGACACCTAAACAGGATGGATTTGATAAATTAATACATTGAAAACCATATTCATAACATTTTAGTATCGTCCAAGGTGTATACATGATATTATACTTACAGACATTATTATACCAGATGTCTCTTATCACTAAATTAAGAGAGTGTAGCTTCTTACGTATCTTATTTTTTATACCTGAATTGTATCAAAGATTCAGTAATTAATACTTTCTAACTTGCTATTTTCCTAGTGGATATCCAAATCACTAGAAGCCTACATAATATTGTGTCCAAACGCCATGAGTGCAAATCTTGCCTCTCATAGAATTATGTAGAAACACGGTGTATCTATCCCAACTGTACTGACAATACACACACATCATGATTCTTCCTTTCTATACCCCTTCCTTTGTCTACACCTGTCAACGATGGGCACTCTGTTGTCAATCAAACAATTTAGGTGCCTGAACTCATTGACACAATCCAACACAGTCCAGCATACCACAACAATAGTGAGTAATCTGAAGAAGTTGTCTACTGTGGCCATTTACAGATAAACTTATTATTATGGCCCCGCATTGTATACTTCATTTGAATACTTTTGTGCTGGATGGTAAAGCTCCAGATAGAGAAAGACCTGTATATCAAAACATGTAGTTTTTGTTTCTCATGAGGTCAGTGAGGTCCCCTCAGGGTTTATCTTCTAATCCTGTACCTTATTCTGTAGATCCTTTGTCTGTCATCCATGTGGATCAGTCACGGCCAATGCTTGACAAGTTTGCTCTCTGTGAGAGCCTGAGAGGAAGTGTTCTCTCCATGTGACTCTCCCCAGGCACACTACAGATTATCAATCACTTTTCTCTGTGGTTCCATAACCTTTTTGATCAGAAAATTTGGGGCACAACTGAGTTTCATAATGTTATAGTACAGGTTCTACTATGCCCTGAGTCTTCACTGACCTTGAAAGGCTAGGGCCAAAATGCTGGCTGACCTTGCAGCTCTTCTATTTCTCCAATTTTGATCGGTGAACATAGGTTGTTAACCAACCAGAAGAAAAGCGGTTTAGTACCCTGCAGCATATGCCGTTCACTTTGCCTTATCTGACTCAATTGTTTTTAGTTGTTGTACATTTCTATTTCTATTTCTTCTTTTCAATTTTATACTAGGGAGACTCTATAATATTTGCACCTGTGTGTCTGGTTTATTTCATTTACGAGTATAAGTTCAAGTGGCATCCACTTCAATACAAATGCTTCAAGCTTATCATTCTTAATAGCTGAGTAATGCTCCATTATATAGAAATACCACATCTTTTTCAACCATTCCTCATGTGATAGGTATCTTGGTTGTTTCCAAGATTTTGCTATCATACGTTGCGCTGCTATAAACATAGGTACACATACATCACGATGATATAATGTTTTCAGTTCTTCTGCGAAAATTCCCTGTAGGGTGATAGCTGGCTTGAATGCAATTTCCAGTCCTACTCTTTTGAGGAGTCTCCACATTGACCTCCACAATGGTTGTACCAGTCTGCATTCCCACCATCACTGGAGAAGTGTTCCCTTTTCCCCACAACCTCTCCAACATTTGTTGTTGGTTGATTTCCTTACAATAACCATTCTTTCTGGAGTGAGATGGTATCTCAGTGTTGTTTTTATTTGCATTTCATGAATGGCTAGCGATGTGCAGCATTTTTTCATATATTTATTCACTTCTTTAATTTCATCCTCTGAGAAGTGTGTATTCATCTCAGATGCCCATTTCTGAAATGGGTCTTTAAGTTTGAGAGCCCTGTTATATCTTAGCTCTTTATATATTCTAGACAGCTGACCTTCGTCTAATTGCTTATTAGTTTGGATTTTTTCAAAATTTGTGAGTTGTCTTTTCACTCAGCTGACAATTTCTTTTGACATGCAGAAGCTGCTCAAGAAGAGTTGATCCCAGTTGTTGATTCTTTCAAGTACTTTCCATGAGAATATATGTTTGTTCATGAACTCTTTACCTACCCCTATGAATTCAAGAGTACCTCCTACTTTCTCTTCCAGGAGATTGAGTGTTTCTGCTTTAATGTTTGGATCTTTAATCCATTTTGACTTTAACTTAGTTCATGGTGATAGAGTGGGGTCAAGTTTTAGTTTTCAGCATGTAGAAAGCCAAGTTTTCCAGCACCATTTATGAAAGAGGATGTCTTTCTTCCAGTGAGTATGTTTGGCAGTGTTGTTGAAGATCAGGTGGCTGAGTGTGTTTGTAGATGCTTCTGCACCTTGTAATCTATTCCATTGATCCTCAGGTCTATTTTGTTGCCAATGACACATTGATTTTATCACAGTGATTTTGTAGTATAATTTCAAGTCAGGAATTGTGATGCATCCTGCCTTGTCTTTATTGGCCAAGATTGCCTTTGCTATTCTAGGTCGTTTGTGATTCCAAAGAAATTTTAGGAATGATTTCTCTAGATCTTTGGGATATGTTGATGGCAGTTTGTTTGGTATTGCATTAAATCTGTACAGCAATTTTGGGAGTATGGCCATCTTCACGATGTTGGTTCTTCCTATCCAGGAGCATGGAATATCTTTCCATTTTCTGAAATCCTCTATACTCTCTTTCCTTAGGGTGTGGTAATTTTCCATGAAAAGCTCTTTGACTTCCTTGGTTAAGTGAATTCCAAAGTATTTCATTTTCTGCAGTGCTATTGTAAAAGGTATTGTTTCTATTGTTTCCCTTTCAGTGTGCTTGTTATCTATGGTCTTTTGAGTACTGATCTTGTATCCTGCTATGCTACTGAATTTCCATATCAGTTCTAGTAGTTCCTTGTTGGAATTTTTGGGGTCTTCCAAGCAATGTATCATGTCATTTGTAAATAGTGATAATTTAACTTCTTCTTTACCTATTCTTATTCCCTTTATTTCTCCCTCTTTTCTAATGGCTGATGATAATGATTCCAAGACTATATTAAATAGGAGGGGTGATAGAGGGCATCCTTGTCTTGTACCTGATTTAAGAGTAAAAGATTTCAGTTTCCCCTATTGAGGACTATATTAGCTTATGGGTTGTCATAGATGGCTTTTATCAAGTTACAGTAGAGGCCATCCCTTCAAATTTTTTGTAGGACCTTGAACATGAATGAGTATTGGACTTGTCAAATCTTTCTCTGCATCAATTGAGATGATCATATGGTTTTTAGATTTCAGTCTACTAATATAGTGTATTACATTTATAGATTTTCAAATATTGAACCATCCTTGCATTTTCATAATGAATGGTACCTGGTCATGGTGTATGATCTTCTTGATGATTTTCTGTATTCTATTTGCCAGGATTTTATTGTGTATTTTTGCATGCATGTTCATGAGGGAGACTGGCCTGTAGTTCTCCTTTTTGGTTGTGTCTTTCCCTGGTTTTGGAATCAATATTATACTTGACTCTAAAAATGATTTTGGGGGACTGCTTCCTTTTCAATTTAATTGAAGAGGTTATGGAGTTGTAGGGATTATATCTTCCATAAATTTCTTGTAGAATTCAGCTGTGAATCCATCAGGACCTGGACTTTTCTTTGTCGGTAGGCTTTTTATTATGCTTTGTATTTCATTGGCTGTTATTGGCTTATTGCAAATTGCTATATCTTCTTGGATCAGTTTTGGTAATTTGTGCCTGTTGAAGAATCTGTCCATTTCTTCTGTATCTTCCATTCTGTGAGCATAAAGATTCTTGAGGTAACTATTGATAATCTTCTGAATTTCTGCTGGGTCTGTGGTGATTTCACCCTTTTCATTCCTTATTGCATGTACTTAAATTTTTTCTTTCCTCTTTTCGCTGAGGTTGGCTAGAGGTTTATCAACTTTATGTAGTCTTTCAAAGAACCAACTTTTTGATTTGTGGATTCTTTGAACTGTTTTCTTCATCTTAATTGAATTAATATCTGTTCTAATCTCTATGATTTCTTCCTGTCTTTGCACTCTGGGTTTCATTTGCTCTTGTTTTTCTAGTTGTTGGAGGTGCAACATTAGGGTGCTAATTTAATCCCGTTCTGTTTTCCTAATGTGTGAGTTCATAGCTATAATTTTGCCTCTGAGAATGGCTTGCATCGTATCCCATAAATTCTGGCGAGTTGTGCTTGAAGTTTTATTGAATTGTAAATATTGTTGAATTTCTTGTTCAATTTTTTCTGTGCCCCATTGATTGCTGAGTAGAGTGTTGTTTAGTTTCCATGAATTTAGCGGGTTTTTCTGGTTTCCTTTGCTATTTATTTCCAGTTTCATTGCACTGTGGTCAGATAATATGCATGGGACAATTTTTATTTTCTCACATACACTTATGCATGGCCTCTGGACTAGTATGTGGCCTATTTTGGAAAATGACCCATATGCAGCTGAAAAAACTGTGTATTCAGCTGTGGTAGCATGGGACACTCTGTATATGTTCACCAGGTCTATTTGTTCCCAGCTCTGTTTCAGTTCTGCTACCTCCTTGCTAATTTTTTATCTGGTTGGTCTATCTTTTTGAGATAAGGGGGTGTTAAAGCCTCTTGTTAAGCTGTCGTCTTACATATTAGTTTTTTCGTGTCCATTAAGATTTGTCCTACATAGTTGGGTGCTCCTGTGTTTGATGCATAGATATTTAAGACTTTTACCTATTCCACTTGTATTTTCCCCCTGACCAATATATAGTGGCCTTCTTTGTGTCGTTTGATCATTCTTGGTTTGAAGTTGAGACTATCTGAGAACAGAATTGCTACTCCTGCTTTCTCCTGTTTTTTCTTTCTTTTTTTTTTTTTTTTTTTGCAGAACCAGGGATTGAACTCAGATCCTTGTGCATGCCAGGGAAGCACTTATTCCACTGAGCCATCTCCCCAGCCCTTCCTGCTTTTCTTTTTTCTTTTGAGGTGCTGGGGCATGGTGTATTGTTTTCCATCCTTTGACTTTGAGCCTATGAATGTCTTTTTGAGTTGAGTGTGTTTCCTGTATACAGCATATTGTTGGATTTTGTTTCCTGATCCATTGTGCCAGTCTATTTCTCTTAATTGGTGAATTGAGTCCACTTACATTGATGATTATAATTGAAATGTGCTGACTTATGTTTTTCATGATATTTCCCTGGTGTTGTTGACTCCTTTGTAACCTGTGTTTATTTGTCTCTCCTGTTTAGTAGGTTCCTTCGGTTCTCATTCATGGAGTTCTGGTCATTGTGGTCTCTCTCTAGAACATCTTTCAGCAGCCTGTGAAGGTATGGCTTTGTCATCATGAAATTCTTTAGTTGTTCTTTGTTGTGGAAGCATTTCACTTCTCCATCAAACTTGAAAGATAGTTTTGTGGAGTATAATAGTCTGGGCTGGAATTAGTTTTCGTGCAAGACTTGAAGAACTCTGCTCCATGGTCTCCTTGCCTTCATGGTTTGTGAAGAGAAGTTGGCTGTAATTCCGATGGGTTTTCCTTTGAATGTGATCTGCTTCTTCTCTCTAGCAGCTTTCAGTATATTATTTTTGTTTTGGATTTCTGGGATCTAGACTATTACATGTCTTGCTGTGTTCTTACTTGGGTTGAAGTTATTTGGTGTTCTGTATGCTTTGGTTACCTGAATGTTAGATTGTTTCCTCATATTTGGGAAATTTTCTGCGATTACTTCTGCCCAAATTCTTTTTATGTCATTTGTATTGACTCCTTCATTCTCATTGATACCAATTATTCTCACATTGTTCATCCTGACATCATCTTGAAGGTGATTGATTATTTTTCCTGCATTCTTGTTGTTTTCAAGGGATCCTTTCTCACTTTTTCATTAGCTGCACCAGCGTCTTCAAGATCTGAAAGTCTGTCTTCACTTTCACTCAGACGGTTTTATAGACTTGTGATTGATATTTTTAGTTCTTCTATATCTCTTTAACTCCATTTCATGCGTTTTATTTCTTTTCTGTATTGCTCATTCAAGGAAACCATCATTTTTCCTTAATTTTTGTATCCATGTCTTCTTTAGAGGTAGTTATTAATTTTTTTCTGCCGAGTTTCTTCTAGTTTGGTTGCCTCTTGGCTGGCTTTGGGGCAAGAATCTGGAAAATTGCCGGAATCGGCCCTCATGTATAAGGCAGGTCACTCTCTAGGTTGGCTGTTTCTGTCTTTCAGATGCTATGATTTCAAAGAATTTTTTTCTTGTAGAATTCTTTTTTGATTTCAGAAATTATTTCTGCTTTGAGTTCCTCATGACCTTTTTGCTGTTGTTTTTTTCTTTTTTTTTTTTTCCTTCAGATGTTGTTAATACATATGTTTCAGCTGAAATAGTCCTCTCTGCACTTGTTCTGAGTGAGCATTGTTTCCCCCTGGTGTTCCTGGATTTGATTGTTTATTTCAAGTACTATATATTCAGATATTTCTTTTTCTATTTGAGGAATTATTTCTCTTCTGATTTCCTCTATACCTTTCTACTGTTGTTCCTTTGCTTCCATTTCTATTAATTCATTCATTTCAGCTGAGTTAGTGTCCTCTGCACTCACTGGTAGACTGAAGGCCTGAGATCATGTTTTTCTCCTTGTCCTTGTCATTTTGTATAGCACTGACCTCCAACCTTTGGTGTAGAGCTTTGGTGCAGCTATAACCTTAGCATGTTATGAGATTTGGGTGATAGTCTATTAAGTTTGAGATTATCCAGTTATGTCTGCCATGGATCTCTCTGTTGTGTTCAGTTCCTTTTTGCTATAGCTCTTGTGCTTCCCCTAAGTTCGTTCCCAAGTCAGGCAAGCACGAACTGAACCGCGATGCAGAACAAGTAATGAAAATTCCCACTTGTCTTGGCTGGCTTTGGGGCAAGGATCTGCAAAATTGCAGGAATTGTCCCTCCTGTGTCAGACAGGTCGCTCTCTAGGTTGGCGGGCCTGAGCTTTGGTGAATCTGCTGGGCTCCCAAAAGGATAGTGGATGTTTTTATTCACTGGGTAGGCTGTTCTGGGTTAACCTACCTGTGCTGGGTCCGGGGCTACAAGCCAGAACCCGCGAAGGCTGGGAAAGGTCCATCCTGTGCGGCGGGCCTTGAGCCCTCCTCACTCACAGGCGGGGCTGGGTTGGGTTTCAGGCCATGGAGTGGGACCGGGAACCGCTGAGAAATGTCCCTCCCGCACGGCTGGCTTGGAGTTCTCACTCCAGGCTGAACTGCACTGGGTCTGGGGCCGTGGGGTGGGACCGGAGATCACTGGGAAATGTTTCTCTGGCATGGAGAGTTTGGAGCTCTCACCTGCCCAGCTCTGCTGGGTCTGGGGCTGCGGAGGGTGGGGAGACAGGGGATCTCTGGGAAATGTCTCTCCGGCATGTCGAGCCACGAGTTCTACACTCACTGAACTTTGATGCCCAGGAAGTCGGGGAAATTCCCCTCGCTCAGCGGGCTTTAGGGCAGGGGATCCAGGTGTTCATGAGTGGGTCTTGAGGTTTCAGGCAGGTCACTGACTTGGAGGCCTTGGGGGTAGGGATCCGGATAGCGCGCGAGGGAAGAAGCCAAAGGCTCTCCCTCAGACTCACCACACACTCACTGATCTGAGAAGCCTTGTGAGTTGTGCAAATTCCCACTCACTGGGAGGGCTTGGGGTGGGATCCAGGAGGTCAAGGAGTCAGCCGCTGTCTCAGGCCTGTCTCTGGAGCTGAGCAGACGTGGTGGGATAGAGAAGGCTGCAGGAGTAGGTCCCTCTGTCTCAGGCCAATTTCTCAGGCTGGGCGGGCATGGACGGGATACCTGAGAGCATCTCTTGTTGTGACATCATTTCTTCATGTAACTAAAGACAGGACTTGGCCTTGAACAAGTGAAAGCAGAGAACTCCTCTGCAGCAATTCTGAGTCCAAATAAGAGTCATGATTCTAATGCTTTGGAAATGCAACTTCTTCAAGCCAAAATCAGAGCTCAGAAATTAAGTGTTTGTAAGAAAGTATTACAAAATAAAAACACTAATAGTCACAAACATTGTGTGGTTCCCACTCCTGATTGTCCCATGAGAGCTGAAATGGATGTCTTAGGGAACAATCTAAGCACCCCACACTAGCTGTTGTTCCAGTACCTTTTGAAGCGAAGCTTAAAAAGCAATGACAAGACATTTTATACCAGGACCCCAGTTTGCCTTGATGTTTAGATTTTTTTTTAAACTGAAAATTGAACTCAAGACCTTGCACTTGCCAGAAGGTGCTGTGTTGTTGATCTATATCTTTGGCCCTAGAATCTTTAACTACCAAAGCAATTGCTTTCATGACCCTTACTTTTACTTCTTTATAAGTTGATCTAGGGGCCGTTTCTTTTACTACACACAGGCACCACAAACTCTACATTTCTTGCTTCCAGACCAAACCCTAACATGCCTGGCATCCACCAGTGACATGTGCATGCACACAGCCTCGCCCATGATGCCCGGCTGATACCTAGATCTGGTGTACCCAGGAACCACGTGGGCAGCCAGTGTGTCCGGTTGAGGAGCGCCGCTGAACAGTGCTGCTATGACGCCCTCCTGCCATCCCCTTCTCAGAGCCCCCACCTGGTGTCCTGCCTTTCGGATACAGCACGACTCTTCACTCTACACACATCTGCTCCTTCCCTGCCATGTTTATGGCCCCTTCTCTTGCTTGGCTTAGGCTCACACTGCCGGTGCTGCTCTGGGCGTCGGGGCCTGGGCTTCACTCTTCACCTCCTCATCTTCACCTTCCTACACTCACACGAGCCATATTCGCCCACAGCTTGGCCACTACCTTCTTACTGAGCATGCCCTCCCCCCTGCCTGGCGATTTCTTCCCCATCCACTCTCACTACCGTGGCTGACAATGACCATCGGAGGATGGCCTGGCCCCTGATGCCCGCACTGCCTCCCTTGGGTGCCTTGAATCCAGCTCCCTCCTGTCTGTCACAGAAGCTCCCACTCTTCTTTAGCCATGTTGCATGTTATCTTCTTTTTAAAGAGGTTCCTCGGTCACCACAGGATTCCGGGAGGCTGAGGTGGGAGCCACAGGAGTGCAAGCCCAGTCTGAGCAGCACAGTGACTGCAGGAGGACCTGCCTCAAAATAAAAAGTGAAAAATAGCATCAAATAAAAACAGTAGCTCTGAGCAACAGCCCTCGGTTCAGTCTGCAGGTCTGTAAATACTTAAGCACATAAAAAAATTAAACAGGTGAAAGTAGCTTATGGAACATTAACAAAAAGAAAGAAAAATATCTCTCCTATAATAACAGATAACTGGTTGCTTTTTCACAGAAACATTCATGTTTTGAAAGCTGCTTTCTGTGCACTTTGCTCCTTGCTAGACCTTCAATGCTTAAGTGGAGGCAGTAGTTATTTTCCCACATTTCATTCTCAAAATCTAACATTGTGCTCAATACTAAGTAGATGCACAGTAAATATCGAATGATAGACTTTTTACAAAATTTAAATTAATTATTTGGTTTTGCAGGAGAATATACTTTACCCATGTAAAATAGATATAAAAATGAAGATTTGCCCATTATTAAACTTGTCCTTGGCTCAAATATTTTGTCTATAATTCAAAATAAATACAAACAACTTGAAATGAAAATAGTTGAAAAATATGAATCATAATTTTCAACAAGTGTGTCTTAAGTGTTTCATTTCATGGCTTTGGATTTCTGAAGTTGGTGTCTCATCAACTGTGAGATCCCATGAAAGGGAACCTAAAGTCAAGGACCACAGAGCCCTGTACAGTGCTCCTTTCTCACCATGAACCGCATTAGGACACGCGTGTTTGTTTTGCACCTCCCAGGTGTCCAGCACAAGCCTGGCTCCTGAAAGAGCAAGAGCCGGGCACGGGCCCTGGATTCACTGCATGGCTGTAGCTGGGCTTGGGGACCACCGAGCTACTCTCAATGTGGGCAAGGCATAACAAAGAAATGGACACCAGCCTGGTGCAGGGGCCCCGGCAGCATCGAGAGCAGCAGAGTCACAGCAAGGAAGGCTGCACAAGGGCCCTCAGAAGAGCGAACCATCGGCTTCCAAATGCGCACCCAGACAGGGTATGCAGGGATGGCATCCTCATAGCAATGCATCCCCTGCAGCATGCTTCTGTGCCAGGAGCTGTTCCCACCATCCAAGTCTTTCTGGAAAGGAAGGGAAAACTTGTGATTCCGCTAGTACACAGTTGTGGACAATTCAATTGTTTTATCCAAACTGCCGTAGGCCTGAGCACAACCGCAGCTTGTGCCTTTCTGGCCTTGAGCAGCACTGCCCAAGGTGTCAAGGCTGCTTCTGCTGAGCTCTGAGGCCCTCAATCCAGTGCTATCATGGAGGCCACGCTGCGCCTGAGCTGCACATCACTGAACGGTGCAGCTGGGCTTTGGTGGAAGACTCTCATCAGAACTGTGTCATCCGTCTTCCAGCCAGAAGTCCCATTTGCTTTGCTTTGGATTTGACTTCTCCTTGCTGCTTTGTTAGCCTGTGAAAATATACAGGGACACATGCTGAAGGCTTAGGCGAGAGTGCATAACAGCAAGGATGAGGCGACAACAGGGACACATGCCAGAGTGGAAAGGCAGGAGTTCTCAAAACTGTCTGCACAGGACAATAATGACAGCTCTTGGGCTGGTGTATTGGTTA
This sequence comes from Ctenomys sociabilis, assembly GCA_004027165.1. Lineage (NCBI taxonomy): Eukaryota > Metazoa > Chordata > Mammalia > Rodentia > Ctenomyidae > Ctenomys > Ctenomys sociabilis. The sequence continues at coordinate 75,446 of PVKA01005451.1, read as the reverse complement.
GGGTTTTACTTGTTCTTAGTGTAAGGAACAGATATTAACACAAGATATACAATGTATAATGAATTACAAGATTGGCTTAGACAGTCAGCTGCAGAGCCAGACGAGGGAGTGTGCAGAGGGCATCTACACACCCCAGAATTCAGTCCCAAGGTATAAAGTTCACTGCAGTGCTGCACGCAAGTCTCTATCTATCAGCCAATGGGTCTGTGATGGAAGACTGAAGAGTTTGGGATGGATTCTGAAGAGTCTGTGATGGAAAGCAAAAGATCCAAGCTGGAGGTGGAAGAGTCGGCACTACAAGCCAGGCGAGGAAGGCCAGCCGAATGCAAAGACTGTAGTTCTTCTGAGGAGGTGGAGCCTCGACTCCTTCCTCAGCCACTACAGTTGCAATTTCTCTGTACAAAAGAGCAGTTCCCGTGGGAGTCGCTGCTATTGATATTTACCCCTAGGCAAGAAAAGTCTGATACAATGAAGTTCAAAGAGAAAGAGATGACGTCCCAGACAGGCAGCATATGACGTTTGCAGGGATCAATGCTCAGTTGAGAACTCGAAGATTAAAGTTTTGATGGGCACTTTGGCGTCTGAACTACCTATTGCTTTCAGATTGTTCTCCATCCATATTTGGATTTGTTTTTCAATTATTGCTTGAACGCACCTCCCTTGAAGCACAGGAAAAATATGTGAAATTCCAAAGATGTCAGCTATTATTCTGGTCAATCTGCTTAATCACTTGACCATGTAACTATCGTATTTTGATTGTGAATGTAACCTCAAGAGATGTGAGGCTGAAGGCAGGCAATTTTCTTTAAGGGAAATAAATAGCAAAAGCAGAATACTGACAGGGCAGAAAGCAAAATTGTTGGAGCCCATATGCTTATATTTTTAGAACAGGATGCAGCAAAACACAAGGAAAGAAATCTAGATAAATTAATGAGACATCATCTGAGGAAGGCAAAGCTTTTTTTTTTTAAACCTATTGAGCAAACACTGAGGTTCCACTGGTCTTTGGCAATAACTTCACAGGGCAAATCCAAGTCCAAGAGCTGCATTATTTATGGAGTGATCCAATCCTTTTTCTGAATATCTTTATATATAAAAGGCAGGCCATTAACAAGTGAATGTTAACCAACTGAAAGGGAAAATTTGGGGCATGTGCAGAAGCTGCTGTTGAAATGGATCCCAACAATTATGTACGTGTTCTACATGGCCTTTTATTGGAAATGGGGACCAGAACCTGAAACCACAAAAGCATGTTTTCATGGGCTAAGCTGGAGAAGTAGCCGAGATCATGGTTCTCAGAGTCCACTTACCTGACCTCTCCGTAATATGTCGCAGCTGGAGATCTGCCCTCTGTGCTCTGAAGCCACTCACCCTCCATGCATCGGGAAGCCCTCCTGCTGGAAGCACTTTATCTCAGCAGCTTGCCAGACCTGCCTTCCTTTCTTTACTTTCCCAGAAAGCTAGCTTCCCAGGCAAACCTGCAAAGACCTAGTGAGCACTGTATGGCTTAGATCTGCAGCAACGAATATATGGACCTGTTGTTATCTATTTTAAAATGCCTAAGTAACTGCATGAATATGATTAAAATTTAAAAGTCCAATTATTGGCTTCTAATATGGGACCTGTGAATGTGCATCGTGCAGGTCACTGGTGTCTGGAAAGTTTGTTTTTTATGTTCTGATTCAACATTACCACGACCTACACCTTATTACTGCTTTTAGTTTTGTCTTATATTTAATAGCATGGACATCTCTATGGCTAAGTAGAAAAGTATGTGTAAGGCTGTGTCTAGCTGTGGCCAGCACAAGAGGGGGAGCCACATGTTCTCACTGGACCCAGAAGCCCCCACACCTGTCCACACAAAAGCTGAGCAGCACAAATCGGGACTGGCCCCACACACACACTGCATCACACGAAAAGCATGTCCATGGACAACGGTGTCTCTCATGCCCTGGTGGGAGGCAGACCTGAGCTGCCTCACTTGGTCCTGTGGCAAAGCGTGCCTTCCAGTGAAACCCCAGCTGCCTAGAGGTGTCCACAGCCCTGCCACAGCACTACCTGGAGCTGATCACAGAGCACATACGACTGTAGAGTGATTCTGTTCCAGCCACATTCATGCGTAGGAAGAGACGCGTGGTAAGCAGAGTTGTCTCCAAATCATTATGATTTAGAATGGAATTTTCTCTGCAAAGTTCCAGCCAGTAAGGAAAGCGCTGTGGTGGGTGTACAGTCACATCCGCTGACGCTGCCATCAGTACTGAACAGCTGTGTGGGTCACCCCGGAAACCACCAGACACAAGGGACTGAGGGCGACTGTGGGGGTCCGCCCACCCACACTGACATGGCTACATCAAGGGCAGTTCCCGCAGTGTGCGTGGGCCATGACGAGAGGGGTCTGCGGATCAGCACAGGAAAGTGTAAAGCTGAGCCGTAGGTAATGGTGTCGTGCCAACATAAGCTCAGGGTGTGCTGATCTCTGCAAGAACAGACAGTGCCATAATTAATTTTGCCGATTTATGTGTTCTTAAGGTTGTTGCTAGAAAAATGTATTATATCCATGGACCTCAACGTATTTTTATTGAGTACTGTTACTATAGGATGTATGATTAATTTTCAAGCCTCTAAATAACAATTTTATTCATTTTTACAGTCCAGATTTTAGCTAGATCAGAAATTATTTGATTGTTTTATATGACTTCAAAAATAAGCTTTTGAGATGTTATGTTGTATATTAATTGATTTTATTCATTCTCATATAAGCTTTGTAGCATTTGCCACTGACAGGCATTCTCTGAAGGAAAAGTACTGAATAGTTTAGTTTTATTACTATAAACACATAGTAATAAAATTTGTAAATGCACATAAAAATACATTGACTCCCACTTTGCACTGGGAAAAATGATGTGTTCTAGAGGGAGATAAGAGAATACAACAATTTTGCTCCTTTGGAACTGTTTTCTGTCTAGTTTTTTTATGAGCAGAATATATTTATTGGAATAAAGAAAGCCTCTATTGGAGAGAAGGACAGAAGGTGGACCCTGAGTGGGAGATCCCCAGGAAGCTGTATCTTCCAGGGACTTTTATAGAATAAAACCATGGGCATCTAAGGAGGAGAGAACATGAAAACTTGCTTATGTGGGCATGAGGTGGGACAAAACTATGGTCAACCAATGAAATTATAAGCTCCACTGTGCAAGAAAAATTGGTTAAGTCCAGGACCAAATAGGGGAAGCAAGTCACATAGCAATCAGGCACGAATATAAAACATGACTTTGTCCAGTAGCTAGCCAGTAGTATCAGATTAATGATTCTTCTGGGTGTTCTCTGTCTAGTAAAGGACAATCCTTTTTTATTGTAAGAGAATGAAAAACCAAGAAACAAAAAATGATACAGAATTTCAAAACAAGATGATAGGAAATTAACAATAGTTGTTATATTATAAATTATTATCTTTAAAGTAATTGTTCAGATTATCAGCTATAGGCATGCAAAATTGATCAAACAATTAAATAGTAACCTCCTTTCAATTAATTAATAGAAATTAGTAGTAAAATTATCTTAGCTATACCACAGCGATATATATGTACCCATGTTTACAGGGGTGCATTTTGCCATAATTAAATTTTGGAAACAGACCAAATGCCCACCAACTAAGAAATAAATAAAAAGTGATGTGGTGTTTTTATACAATAGGGTATTACTCAGCTGTAAAGAAAGATAAAGTTCAAGGTTTTTACAGGTAAGTGGGTGTAACTAGAAACCATACTCATGACTGAAGCATATCAGAGACCCACATGTAAACATCACATCTCTCTAGTGTAGGAAACTGAAACAGTAAATCTGGCATAAAGCTCTAATAGGAAAAGGAAAGAAACTGCTCAAAAGGAAGGAACAACTAGGATGGAGAAGGATAACAAAAAGGAGACAATCTTACATACACGTAAAGTTGCATACACATGCAAGTGAAGAAGGGTAAATAGGAACCACATATGTGTAGAAACCCAGTGTTAGATAAAACCCTCCCTCCCATGGGATTAGCACTGATGTTTAATATGGAATTTGAGGGAAAATAAGTTGTGACAAGCCCTCCTGGGTGCCAAGCACATGCACCCATTTTCCCCATCTCCCAAGTCACCAAACCACACATTCTTATTCCAGTCTTGCGCATGAGAACATTTCATGGAGAGGTGAGGTTATTTGCATCTAGGCAAATAAAGGGATGAGAGAGAAAGAACGCAGCCTGTTACCAGGCCCTGTCCACCGCAGGCCAGCCAGCAACAAGAGCACAGGAAAAGTCCTCACAGGGTGTGTTAGGCTAAATATCTGAGGCCACCCTTCCCAGGAGCAGAGGTTTGTTTCAGCTCATAGTTCCAGGGGGCTCTGTGTGAGGCTGGCTGGCTCCAAGGAGGGAGCATTGTGGCAGAGGGGTGGGGCAGAGAAAGGCTGGGCCGCCTATGTGCTCCAGGAAGCAGGACAGGGACACAGAGCCAGGGAAGGGCGAGGCAGGAGTAGATGCAGACCACAAGGGTGTGGCTCCATGAGCCCCCCAAACACCCCAGGAAGTATGCTTCCCCAAACACCCTCCGGACACTCAATTTGTATCTAGGCAAACAAAGGGGCGAGGGAGAAAGGACGCACCCTGTTCTTGTGCCTTGTCCACTACAGGACAGCCAGTGATAAGAACTACAGGACAGCCAGTGATAAGAATGGAGAAAGTCTTCACAGCATGTGTTGACGATCACCCTAACTGCCACCCAGGGGAAGTCCACTTCCAAGGAATACAACAGCAAAAAGTCCATGTGACCAGACGATTTATTGAGCGTGAGTTTTGCTAAACCAAACTTTAAAAAATCTAAGATCTAAAATTTCGTTCATTTTCTTTCCATAACACAATTTTCAAAACCTTAAAAAACAATGTCTTGCTAAGATGTACCTTGTTGTAACATTCCAGCTCACCCACTCTTCTTCCACCCTATGCAGCCCTAAAGCTTGGCAACATGTGCCTGGGAACAGGATTCTCACCAGAGATGAAGTCCTTGTGCTCCAGGCTCACTGACAAACACATGCCACCTGCATCCTCAAGCACAGATCCCCTAAAATGCAATTGACAGAATTTTTCTGCAAAAGGATGAACTGTAAGTGTTTTACACTTTGTGGAGACCCTGCTGCAGTCCTCTGCTCTGCTGCTATGAAGAACATCATAGAAAACACCAAGAGGAGCGGCTGCCACTGTACACTGCATGTCCCTTCACTTACAGACTCTGAAATCAGAATTCCACAGAATTTTCACATTGTCCGTAAACAGTACTTTTGAGTTTTGTCAGTGGTTTTAGGATGGAAAACTCTTTCTTGCCCTGCAAATTCGGCCTCTCCCCCTGTGTCCCCCAAGACACTCATCTTCCCGGGTAAATGCAAATGCTCTGCTTGTAGCAGATGAGCCCACGTTTGAGAACCACCGTCATTTTGCTTCCTGAAATGTAGAAATGAGAGCGATTTATGAAACTACGACTCCAACCCTCTCCCTGCAGGTAGCTAGGAAAACGTCATCAAGTCCTCTTGGATGGTTTTCCAGGCTGGTCACATAATGCAGCTCCGAGCTTCTAGGCTCACAGATTAAAACTACATGTACCACAGAACTGTGAAGCACTGTGAGAGTCAAACTTTTGAATTTGAAGTGTTGTCCTTACTTTTATGCTAGCAAGTTACCTAAAGGAAGAAAATCAAGTGCACATTCTGATAAACATACAGCCCTGGTAGGCTCCTAGGCTGCTTCCTATTTGTTACAAGAGGCTCTCAGCAACAGAACTCTCTGTGACCCTTGCACCCTAGGGTGCGCTTCCTCCCTCACTGCAGCTGAGGCTTCTGCAGGTCAGACATGGAGACCAAGCCCTCGTCCTCAACCCCTCCACACTCCCTTTGTCCTCACCCTGCAGGCAGCACTTTAAATGTGGTCCCCAAATCCTCCCAGCATCAGGGCGATCCAGAAGTCCCTGCTCTGGGGGACTCACAGAGAGCCCAAATACCTCAGTATGAGACCCACACTCACTGGTCTCTGCTGAGTGCTCGCAGGGCTAGTGGCCAAGGGCAGCCTGCCAGCATAGCTCCCAGGAGGAAGGGCAAAGGGGAGGAAAAGCCAGGCAGAGGCAGGAAAATGGATCTTGCCTTCTCTTTTCCTACTGCACATTCTCATGTCCTAATTATAAGGAGGTCAGTATTGTTCTGGAAAGAAAGTCTAATAGCTCTACCAGTTAGATAGAACGTTCCAAAGCTCTAGTATTAACTAAACCCTGAGAGTTTAAGAATGTACCAGCTCTCAGAGGAGTGTGATTGTCAGGTGTCACACACACACACACACACACACACACACATACACACACACACACACACACACACACACACTAACACTACTCAACAGACCCACCCAAGTCCCGCGGAGCTTCAGCAGCTGAATTCCAAACAACAGCACACATTCTGCACATCCCTTACCGCACTACTCGTGCACACACAGGAACTTAACAGAAAGATGGCCACGCTGCTCCTTCCCTTTCTTTAAATACACCCCGAGTACAATCTGCTCCTCAGCAGTGATGGTGATTTTTCAGTACTGTTTCCTTAGAAGGGAAACTCACCATGGAAATGGGCTTTGGGCAAAGTGTTGCTGCACATTTGCAAAAGCCATCAACTATAAGGGGTTTACCTGGTCCTAGATTTCCACATCCAAAGATCATAATAATCATGGAGCAGAGGCAGATGTTCTCTTGCAGTCCTTTCTGAAACAATACGGGGTAGCGACTATTCTGTGTATTGTCTGAAATGCAACTGAACATTAGAAATAAACTAGAGATGTTTCACAGTGCACAGGGTGCACAGGGAAGGCACAATTGCGGAGGCAGAACATGAAGAACCTGAACATATGTAGGTTTTCATACCCAGGAGGGTTCAGATATAATCACCCATGTGCTAGCAGTGATTGTCCCCAGTCATTGTACCAGAAACACACTTTAATACAATTTTTAGTTCTATGTACCAGAAAACATCAAGTATAGAGCTTTTTCCCTGCCTGAGATTACTCCAAAGGAAAGGTATCAGTGCATCCTGAGTTTGTCAAAAGTAAGAGTGTGCGAACCTCCGAACTTTCCAGTGAATTTCAAGAGTAATTGGCTAAAGTCAGGGAAGACAGGCTCGGGCCCTGTCTACAGTCTCAGCCTGCCTGGCCCTGCTCCTGAGCAGCTCAGCCTCCCGGGGAGCAGGCAGCAAAGCCGCGTGAGTTCCCGCCAGCCACTTTCAAAGTAAGAGTGAAGTGTTAGATACAGGAAAGAGCTCACACACAGGTCCGCACAGCATCACCTTCAAGCAACTGGAAAGCCAGTGTCGGGACGAGGCCCCATGCGTGTGAGGGCCTCGGTTGGCCCACATTGTAACTGAGGCCAAGACAGTCCATATTCTCATATAGAGGAAGAATGAGTGTTCAGAAGGAAATCTAACACAAAAGAGCTAGGGTGACCCAACATAAATGCAGCATTCAAATCATGGGGCATTTAATGAATTTTCACAGTTCTTGGACTTTTGTGTCGGCAGCCAGCGCTACAGCCATAACAAGTCGGAAAGCACTCCTACATCACACCCTCAGAAGAGTGTGATGCCGATATTCTTCCTCACTGACTATTCTGACACTTTAGCAAAATCGATGCTCATTGTTTCATAATCCAGTGTATTTGAGTAATGTGTATGTGGATAACATATCAAGCACCCAATGATCTGTGCTGGTTCGACACCCCTATTTAACTAAAATGCCCAAAACATTGTGTAAAATGCTTCATTGCTGTGAAGAGTCACACTGTCTGCCCTCATAACGAAGACCAAAGTTAAAAAAATTAATTAACAAAGAAGAAAGTATTTCATGCCAGCACAGAAAACAAATCTAGCCAGCAATTTCTCTGCCAAATATATTTTAAAATTTTAGTCCTCATTTAAAAACGTTATTAGCACGTGTTTGTAGTGTGTGAGGCTCACCTTCACCATGTGTACAATGTATCTCAGCTTCTTTTGTGAACATCTTTACTCCATTTCCTCCCCCATCCCTAGATCCCCTTCCCATCTGAGGAAAATCTATCTCCTACCTTTTATCTTTTAGTTTACCCTTTATTGATATTTCAGATTTCTCATGGAGGAGGAGTCATGTGATATTAAGTGTGGGGACCTGATGCATTTCACTGGACTCTCTAGTCTCGAGGTGCATGCACTTTCCTACAGAAGACTCAGCTTCCTCTCTCTTCATCGCAGGGTTCTGCTCCGCTGTATGCAGACACACTCGGTGTCTGCATCCACTGATCTGCTCCTCCCACACAGGCTGCTTCTGAGACTTAGCTTGGAATGAGCTGCACTGCTATGTGCACGGTGTGAGTGGAGGACAGTAACACGATGACCTTAACTCCTTTGGACACAAGCCTAGATAGGGAGTAGAGGGGTCAATTTCAAAGGCTGCATGCATTAGAGTTGTTTCTGGAATGCATGCCACTGGGTAGCTTTCCTGAAAATGAATGTGTCAGTGGTTTAATTCCATAGGGTTGTGTGCTGGAAAACTCACTGGAGAGGCAGCACCCACCCACCCTCCCCCTGACCGAGGGTGAAGCTCAGGGCGCACATGACCACCCCCTCCAGAGCCTTCCCTTCCTGCTGTCACCGTTTTCACAGCAAATCGTCTGCAATGTCTGGAGTTCTCCATCCTAGGACAATCTCTCTCTTCGTCCCAACATCTTCGTTATTCACTGTCTCTTCACAACACTTCGCAAGCACCTTGCCTCTTATAGATGTCACCGAGAAAATGTGTGCATGGGATAAATGAATGTAGGGATAAGGAACACTACACATCAGCGGCAGGTCTTTGAATGTCAGCAGCACTAAGAAATTACTTGATTGCGAACAAGCATGAAGGGACAGAACCTTGACTGGGAGCTAGGGAGTAACCGAGGCGGCAGCTGTGGGGTAACAGAAGCGGATGCGAGCAGCTGGCAGGAGAGAGTTCTGGAACATGTGAGCACCCAAGCAGCTCACAGAGAACCGGTGTTCTCTGGCAGCAGGAGAAGGACCGAGAGTGAAGAGGCCCTAAGTTCAGACACACGATGCATGCACAGCCAGGTATGTACCCGCTGAGCGTGCACACGTGTGTGTGTGTGTGTGTGTGTGCGTGCGCATGCGTGTGTCTGCATGCCTAGGTGTGTGTGTATATCTGTGTGTGTGCACATATGTCTAGGTGTGTGTGCACCCAGCTTACTACTTTCATTTCAGGATGGTTTCTGTGATCTTACTTGTAAAATTATTTGCAAAGCAAAATGAAAACAAGTATGAGGTTGATGAGCCAAACCAGTAAAAGCGAGCAGGACCCAGTGAAATTGCATTTCCGGGTCCCTCCCACCTCCACGGGGACATCTTTAAGACTGGAGCTTTAACAAGACATTGGCTCTGTACACAGTGCTGGGCTTTAAAGCTCACCTTCGAAGATCTGCAGCAATGTGGGGATATTTACATAAAGCTATCTCTTTTTCCTAGGGTCTTTTGAAAAGCAAAAATTATGAAATTTTAAGCAAATTTATGAATTATATATATATGTGTGTGTGTGTGTATGTACATATTCTAAATATATATAAACATATATTTAGAATACATACATATAAATATATATATTTAGAATATATGCATATAATTATATATACATACATATAAATATAAATATATATATTGCAAACTATTATATATCTTTTATTCCTTTATTTTTAAATTTTTTTTTCGCTGTGTTTTCCCAAGTTTTTCTAAATAGGAGAGGTACGTATGACGAAGGAAGGACAAAAGTTTGCTGTAGTACCAGGTCATGTGAGCTTTTGCTCTCTGCAGTGAGAAGACATGAAATGGTCCCAGCTTCCAACTTCCGCAGAGAGCCCTGCTGCTGGGGCTCGGCTCCAGCGGCCACACGTGGACAGCCTCGCTGTGCCAGATCCTCCGCCTTCCCTTTTCCTTTGGGGGAAGGTGAGCAGCAAGGGAAAGGCAGCGACTCCTCTGTGTGGGAATCTTATACTCTGTCATTAGCAAAGAAGGGTCTCTCCCATTGTAGACACAGAAGATCCGGCACTGCAGCCAGCAATAAATATGTCACACGCAGAAGGAAATGAGATCTTCAGTACACATGGCGGAGAACCGAGCAGCGAGGTGAGCACTGAGGAACGCTGCACCCAGAGGGTATAACTGAAGCTTATTTGTAGTCAGCAGGATAACTTATTTTCTCATTCACCCATGTACAAAGGCCATAAGGGAAGACCTTCTGGCACCCTACAAAGCGCACAAAGGCCTACCAGCCACCCGGATGTGGAGACACTCACAGAAGCTGAGCATGGACAGACCTTCCCTCCTTCCTGGCAGAGTCCCTGCTGAAAGGTTGCTGTTGCTTGCTGTAGCTGGCCACACCTGTGACACTTGGGAGCAGAGCTATGGAAGAAACAGACGCTTGACACAACTTGGTAAACGCCTTGCTCCTTCTGCCTGTGTTCACTGCTTCCTGGTGCAGGTGGCCGTGCTCCGGCTCCTTTAGACACACTGATATTCAGAAGTTAGTGCAGGGAGCAGTTCATACCTTGCTCTATCAATGACTCCTAAAAGGAAGCTCAAGGCAGTTGATGAGCCAACCACACAATAATAGGATTTATTGCTCTCAGATCTGGTCCTGCTGCAGGGGACTTGATGGAGTGATTTGAGTCTTCTCTTGATGGAGATCAGCACTCCAAAGAGGGTGCTGAGGACGCACTGGCAGGTGCAAGGCTGGCTACTCAAATTGGTTCCTCCCTGGGCACCCTACATGATGTCAGAACAAACATGTACTTTGTGCATCACATTCCCTACCCTCAAAGTACATGAAACATGAGGCAGGCCCAGTCTTTGAAGCAAGTTCGGAAGAGTACTTGCAAGTCACCCAGGATGAGTCAAATGAAGGTGTCCAAGGGACCATGCACAAGAATTGGCAGACTGAAATAATGGGAAGACATAAAGACTGCTGTTAATGCTAGGAAGCTAGGCCTATCCTACAATGAAGGGAGGTGTGGTGGGATGTGTTAGGAAGGTGCAAATGTCAGCCGGGAAGGGAGACTGTTCCCGGTTGTGGGGGAAAGAGTAACCCCTAGACACCTGAAGCCCTGTATCTCCACTCACCTCCTACCTCCTTCTTGCTCACCTGGGAGGACAGCCACAAGCAGTCCTGGTGTGGACATAGCACAGCCTGAGGAAGCAACAGAATGGGTCTAGCAGGAGACAAATGGAATGCATCCAATACTGCTCCATTTCTGCAGAATTATGATGACAATTCCAAGAGAGAAGATGTATATGCGTGCTTTGGGAAATATCCAAAATGTTGTTTCTAAAATTGGATAATATTTGCATTGAAAGTAACTTTTATTTTGGACCTGCTATGCTTTATTTTTCTTTTACCAAAGGAATTTCAGTTCTTCTAATGAGTCCATGAGACATGAGAAGCAGTTGGAATAAGTTCAAAGAAAGTACAAGAAGGATTGTGAACAAGGTTGACGAAGAGGCAAGATAGCAGAGGAAACAGGGGAGGGAACAAGGCCCTTCAAGAAGAGTCGTAAAACAAGGATTATGGAGCTGAAGGAAAATGGAATTTAGTCGTGTGTGAGAGAAGATCTTTGCCATAAACCCTCTTGATGCTCCCCGTAAAGTAAATATTATTTCCCATATTTAACATAAACAATTGCAGAGTAATGGAATAGTAATGACAAGCAATACAAGCAATTCATCAACTTACACTTTTCCTCGATTTCATGTAAGAGCGTATTTCTTAATGGTAAAAGATTTATATTGTAAATGAACAGTGCTTTCATAGATTTAAAAAAAGAAAGTCTAGCTTCCTTATTTTGGTAGAGTAAAATGTTACCAAATTAAAAACTAGCTGCAGAAAATGTCCTCAAAACTACGTACATTCAGAAGAAAATCCTTCAGAGGAGAAAGATCAGCAGATGCGAGTGTTGACAGAAGAGAAGGATTGGAATTTTGGCTTCAAGAAAACACTCTTTTTTCTTCAGTGATTTTCCTGTTTGCCATGGTTGTATTCTCCAGCTAAATTAAGTAAAAAAAAAAAAAAATTAAGCCCTGTGAAAAAAGAAACTGAATTTCAGCATGTTTGCTCATACTTCGGTCAGATTTCATTTTAGAGCCTGCAGTTGAGAAGGCAAAGCTAGGAAGAGGATAAGAACAGGACTCTCATCTTGCATGGACAGTTTCTGTTGTCGGTGAGGTCTAAAACCCCAGTGGGCTCCTTTGTGAATGTGGTTCTTCTCCAAGAAAGAAAACAGTGAAACTAAGCTGGGAAACATTGCCTGAGCTGCCCTTGCAAACCTGAGAACTGAGGTAGAAGAGAGAAGACAGCACATGTCTTCCTTCCCTTTTCTGTCCAAGGAATGCCCAAATCCCAGTGCATAAGAGCACAAGCAAAGCATGACTGAAGGTGCTGAGAGGGCCCCAGTCCAGTCACCCTCCTCCTGCCTCAAGGTCCACATAAGCAGGTATACAGAGCCAGCTAGCCTCCCATGGGAAGCCTGCACCAGTAAAGATAAAGCCAAAAAGGAAATTTGGGCTTTCTAGGAAAGTCTGAAGTGTTCCCCTTAACACATAGTGCTGGATGGTTAAGACAAAGATAAATGAAGAAGCATTTTGTATCTGTATATTCAAAATAGTTAGGATAGATACACAGCTACTTTCTCTTAATTCAGTGAGAAGAAAGATTTGTACTAATACTGTTTGGACAGGATATCATGTCTGCATCTTATACTATGAATAATCACTAAGAAGATAACAATATGCAATGTATTAATTATTGAAACTGTCTTACTAATCAGTTTTGAAACTGTCTCATTGCTGTTTGTTTCTCAATAAAATTAAAACACACACACACACACACACACACACACACACATGGTGCACTAGTTTATGGAAGAGTTCTTAGCCATTCTAGGAGGACTGGATACACTTTAAGTAAAATCTCACATTTACCACCAACAGCCAGCTGACAAAGCAGCGCATTCACTGCCCCAGAGCAGGACGCTCCCAGCTCCGCTCCCTTTCTTGCTGCAGATTTGAAGCCAGTCCCCAGCATGCTGCAGACCTGCTGCAAGTCAGCCTCATGAGCGGACATCGCTCTGGTCTTTCATCCGGCTCTGTGCCTTTCTTGTGTGGAATGAAATATGAATCCACATTGTAGTACACTTGAGGTAAGAAGCTGCGGCTAGATTGACGAAATAATTATGTAAATAGTGGCAGATGCCTAGAGAAGACTAATTGCTGAAAACGCTGAGTAACATTAAAAAGTTAATATATTTAATGTTAACCTTTGTAGCTTTTGGTAATAATTCAAACACAAGAAAATCGTTGTTGAAAGCAAAGGAATATTAAAGGAAAGAGAGAAACGTCATGGTAATAAATGAACCCCCAGATTTCCGGGAAACTGACAGGATATTATTCTACTACAACATTAAAAGCTAAACACAAATTTTTATTAATATTGAGTGCCATTACTCTTTGCTGTGCTGTTCTTCCATAGAAAAGGGAAACTTTTATTTCTAATTATGTCTCTCATTCGAACCTTAAAACATCTCAGCAAAAAAGCTTAAAAACAGAAAGGGTTATCATATAAAAGAAAAACAATCATTTCAAAATCACAACACAAGAGGCTTAATATCATTTTTTATTAACACAATGGATATTAAACAAACACTATATTATAACTCTTCAGCAGTGAATACAATAAACTTGAAGTATACATAAGGTATATTTTAAACTGCTAAGGAGATAATAAGCAAATACAAAGGCAGAGTCAGACCAGAGGGTCTGAGGGGGGCTGCTATCTTGATTTTACTTTCACAAATGAGAGAGGAAAAGGAAGTAAAGAATTTAGCTCCAAGAAAGTAATGGTTTCCAGAGAGCACTGAACAACTACCCAAAGATGACAAGGAGGGACATCTGTTTTCTCACTGAATTCCTCAGGTATGATTTGAGATGATCTCAAGTGAACAAAGAGGGTGTTTATTTGGAGTTTGTTTTCCTATGGGAAGAAATGGAATGGTGAAGACAAAGGTAGCCCTGGGAGGGAATATGGGAATGCGGCTAATACTCTCTTGAAAAGGAAATAGTAGAATTTTATTTTTCTATCTCATCTTTGATAAATATGATAAAGACACCAGTAACTAGATAGGCACTGTACTGCTACAACTTACTCCAGTTAGTAAATAATTTATAGTCCCTATAAATTGTCTCACATTTGATTGAAGCCATGAAGTTTCCTGTGGCTCAAAGACAAAAAATGTGTCTGGCACTTCCATGTTAAATGATAAAATATTTGTGGGATATGGAAACACATGTTTTTCTGTGTGTGGGTGGGCTATTTGTTTGTTTTTGTCTTTGGATACTAGAAGTTAAAGCCAATGAAAATTCACTTGGATAACAGTGTTGAGCAGAATTCTGGGGCTCTTGCATCTGAGAAAAGCATTCTTCATTTAGAATCTTAGGAATATGTGAAAATGACCAAATGATGAAAAAAAAATAGACATTGGAGCACACGGCATGCCGAATACTGTGAGAGGGTGAGGGAAACGCTCACGCCTCACCTTTGCAGTGGTGACAGAAAACCTGAGCACTAGAAGCCCACGCCTCACCGCACAACCTCCAGCGAGGAGCCATATTGCAGTGCGGGCTCTATGAGGAGCAGGCCCAGTTATTACTCCCCAAGCACATTATGCAGCTCTGTTCTACTCTGCTAGCTCGAAAGCATATTGCTCCCTGGAAAGAACTTACAATTCCCTTTACAATGCATTTACAGTTGATTAAAGAATGAATTTGCAATTCAGAGTCTATAATTAGAGCAAGGGGTCTCTATAATTTTAGCTACCCTCATCCACTAATGATGATGTTATGAAGATTAGCCACTATTAGAAAGACCCACGGCCACTAACATGATTACTACAACATATGCATTGAGGTTTAGGAGTCCGTTCTTTTACCACAGGAAGCCTATTATACGCAGTATTATACAAGGCTACTAGACAGGAAAAATGAGATTAACAATTAACACCTTGCTCAAAGGATTAGTATATTGCTTATTCAGTGATGAGTTGGATTCTAATTAAAACTATGCGAGATGAGTGTGTGCCTGCATGTGTGTGTGTGTCCCTTCCCAGGCGCCTGCCGCTCACACTGTGTTGTGGTATAAATGCTGGGTGCCTGTCATGAATTAGGAGGAAATGTCTTTGTGAGGAAGGGTATCCTGCTGATCCCTAACCGGAAACCACACGGCATCTTCTCCGGATCAATTCCAAGTGTTTCACTTGGTAGCGAGCCTGTGTGCCTGCCTGCCCTTTTTATGCGCAGTGAGACTTCACCACTGATTGATGCTGCGATTTTCACAGGATACTGAATGCAAGTACAAATGGCAAGCACTCTAGGTCAGCATAAAACAGATCTACACTGATCTGCAAATCAAAGTGCACCCACTCCAGGTCGGGGACTGTGAACCATTATAGGAATTTGATGAAAACAAAACTTTCCATTTATGTTCCTATAAATCATTCTTTTTCTAATTCATGTTTGCAACTTTAATATATGTGTAACTGGTATATAACACATTATTATTTAATCTATAAATAATTTGAATAAATTAAATGTGCACAGGATTTAGGACTTTGCAAGCAAACAATCAAATGTGCCCCTGCTTTCCCCAGTCCTTGACAGTCACGTGCACTTCTTAAGATGTTCCAACAGCTATTCCCATCACTGTTTCCTATTCATCCCATTCAAGTTTTTGGTAAGAAAAGGAGGAAGTTTTAAATTCACTTATCCTTACGTTCCCAAATATTTGGGGTTTAACTAACTTAGAAGCATATGTGTGATCGCTAAGCGATTTCATTGCTTGAGTGAAAATGGTAGCTTGAGTTTGAGCCCAAGCTGGGCTATATAGCGAGTTCATGACCACCCTGAACCATACATGGAGACCCTGTCTCAACAACAAAAGTTTAGATCACATTAAAATAACTATGTTTAATTACAGATAAAGTAATTAAAAGTTAGAACACTAAGTTTTAAAAATACTGAAGGAGGGCCAGCCAAACAGCTCAGCAGATTAAAGCACGTGCAAGCACCAGCAGGGGCCAAGGGTTCAATGCCTGGGCCTGGTGTGCTGGCCTTGCCCCTGGGACGTCCTGAGATGGCAGCTGAGACTGGGCGTGGTCATGCACGCCTGTAATCGCAGCTCTTGGGAGGTTGTGAACAGGCGGATCACTATGAGTCTGATCTAGTAGTGAGACCCTGATCACCTTGTAGACCCTTCCCTAAAATACAAAAACAAAAGAAGAAGAAGAAGAAGAAGTAAAGAATAAAGTTGTGCAAATAAGCACACTCACAAAATTGTAAAAGTGCCAATTAGTAGAACATGACTGTATCGCAGGTGTGACCACGCACACATCCCCTGGCTCACTCATCTCTCCATTCTTACTTAATGCAGCATTAAAACTTGAGCTAGTACAGTGCTAGGAAACTGGGAAAGCCTAGGTGGGTGAGCAAAGTTGAGAAGCTGGGAACCCAGACATGTGCATTCTGGAAAGGCCCAGCAAGGGAGGGAGGGCAGCAGCAAGGTCCCAGCAGGGTACCACTGCTGCTGGGACTACTAAGTCACTCTCATGGCGCCCTTCTCAGCCCCTGAGAGTAAGATGGTTGGGGTTTTCAGCAAGCTTCTTCCTGCTTTTTCCACACATGACAGTAGTCCTCCTGCAGCAGTGTTTTAGGTTGCACCCCTGGAAACAGAAATGGTTGCTTAATTCTGTGAAAAGGGAGAATATTGCATTTCAAAATGAGTTTCCTCTTTCAAGTTGTTAAACATGGGATGTTCCTTCTCTCCCTAAGAAAAATCTCTTCAGAATTAGCTGCTAGTAAAGAAAACACTTAATACCTAGACTCCATGCATGCGTATGTAAGTGTACGGGTATGCAGATACACACACACACACACACACACACACACACACATTCCTCATCTCTTCTAAGTAAACCCCTGACAAGTGGCATTTCATGTTTCCTTTTTGTCTCTTTTAGGAAATCTCTCATAAAGAGAAAGAACAAAAAAAGAGAAAAAAATTATATTTTCCTTTACTACTATGCTTCCTTCCCTCCCTCCTTCCTTCCCTCCTTCTTTCCCTCCCTCCCCTCCTCCCTCCCTCCCTCCCTCCCTTCCTTCTTTCCCTCACGCTTCACTCCTTCCTTCTCAGCTTCTCCCTTTCTCTTCCCCTCCCCTTACTCCTCTCTCTTTTCCTTTCTCTATCTCTCCTTTATTCATTTCTTTATTTCCTCTTTCACCAAATGGAGCATGGAGCCTAGATTTTACCATCTTTATTAAAGGAAGAAGCCAAAAAAATTAAGAAATATTAGAATAATCTTTTTTTGTTTTTTGGCAGAACGGGCATTGAAGTCAGGCCCTTGAACTTACCAGGGAAGCATTTATTCTACTGAGCCATCTCCCTGGCCACTAGAATAATATTATAACTACCTGGTAATTATTTATGGCATTTAAAAATGTTCTACTGGGTAGGAAATGTACTCATACAAAATTGATCAGAAAATGCTTATCCATGTAACATTTATGAAAAGCATTATGGGAGCTGAGGAGATGGCTCAGTAGAATAAGCACTTGCCTGGCAAGTGCAAGGGCCTGAGTTCAATCCCTAGTTCTGCCAAAAAAAAAAAACAAAAGAAAGAAGAAAGGAAAAACATTACCTTAAATTTCAAACTTCCAAGCATCTGTCAATTACTATATGCAACTTTAACATACATTAAAAGAAAAATGTAACATCTCTGATGAATTTTCTTTCATTTTCTCTAAATTATAATGGCTGTCATATTTTAATATTATTATAAGACATTATTTCCCACTTAAGGAATACCAGAATAGCACAATCTCTTCCAGCCTGCTACTATCAAGAACATATTCCTGGGCTGGGGAGACAGCTTAGAGGTCTAAATGCCTGGCAAGAGCAAGAACCCAAGTTCAGTCATCACCAGTACCTTACGTCCTGCTATCCTGGATTCCTGGGTGTGCCATGCCATCCCCGAAATGGGGCATGCTGGCACACAGCCATCCTCCTAGCTCTGAGACAGGAAGATCACTACAAGTTGGAGCTGTGAGACTCTGTATCGAAAAAAAAATTATTTTGCTTAGTTCTGGCAAATAGATACTAATATTTTCTTGAAAAATGAAAAAAATCCTGTACTCTCTCCCACACAAATTAAGCAGAATCACAACTATTATATCAAGCCTGAGTTAGTTGTTTCAATCTCTCCTTCCTGAAGCAGTGTAGTATTAGCTATAGAGAACTTGAACTCATGTCTCATTGAGGAAAGAAGGAAAAAATAGAAGAGAAAGGTTGAAGATGTGACTAGAGATATATTTCAGCTATTCTTCTCATATATAAATAAAACAATTTTCTCTTACTCTTGTCAATTTTTTAATGTGCAATTCATCAGAAGATGGATACCCCTTTTCTTCATGCCATAAATCTTTAGAACATGCACAGATCAGCAAAAATTTCCAAATTTCACATTTACCAATGCTGGAAGTCTTTATAGGACCACTGCATCCAAACTTTGGGGAGGAAAACCACAGGAGAACAGCTTCCTTTCCCAAAACATCACCGTCAAGAAACATCGCGGTCTAGGAGTTACTGCTAGAGTTGTCTAGAGGAGAAATACATAGAAGCTGGACTTTAATTTAAATTGGAACGTTTTATGCACAATGAATACACTTTTCATATATCACAGGTGCTTCAAACAACATTTTCTCTGATGACCACAACTTATAGTAGGAGAGGTTTGCTTGAGTTCATGATTACAAAGTTTCCATCCGCACTGACACAGTGGAAACAGAGGTGGCCTGGTGGACTGTCTGCACCCGCATCCTGGTGCCCTGGCAGAGGGTAGAGGAAGGAGGTAGGGGTGAGACACACCCTTCCGGCCGTGTCCCCAGGCCTGCCCCTCCTGAGCCCTCCGTCTGACACCAGGCTCAACTGCTATGTCTTGAGCAGGATTCCCCACTGGGGACCACGGTCCCCTGAGATCCAGGGACCTTCCAAAAATTTCACATTCAAGCACACGAAGCCATGGGGCCATCCAGCCCTGAATCATCACAGCAGGCACTAAGATTATTAGCTGCCTCTTCAGATGTGAAATGTGCACGGCCCTCTCGTCGTGTACCTGGAAATCCCATGACACAGTCTGCATTCTGTAAATTTTACATTTCTGAGGCAAATGTTATAAGACTTTTGGCAGACAGATCAATTCCTTTTAAGAGGACTCAACTGAAAACACATTTTTCCCAGTAAGCCAAGTCTGAGGGCTGCAACACCGCCTGTGATGTCATTAAACATTCCACCTGGTGGCGGCAGGTCACTAGTGGGACCCTCGAACGTTTCCATAGCCACCATCTTTTGCGTGAGCTTTGTTATCAGGAGTTACACATAACACTAACAGAACTCACAGTCCACAAGCTGAGCCTGCGTGTGGGAGTCGTCTTGGGATCAGTCAGGCGGAGACACTCATTTCCCTTTTGTTCCTAGTTCTATTGGTTTTTACTATCAGTGTTTCTGAGACCGATTTCAGACCTCATAAGCGGGGGATCTCCAGTGTTGCCTGCATAGTGGAACACCTTTGGAGCATCGCACCTCCTAATGGCAGGTCAATATCCAAGAACTGTTAAGTCAGCACCTCCCTGCTTGGTCCCGCGTCCAGCCTGGGGTGCCCACACATTGCTCCCTAGCTCCTCTCTTCTTCCTTCTGTGCAGGCACCAGGACACTTTGCCCCATTCCAGCACCTCTTCTCATACCTATACCTTAAAAGGGGCCTTCTCTCCCTCCAACTGCTCCATCCCAAAGGGCTATTCAGTACAATTTCTTAAACTTGCACTTATCTGCTCTCTATTGGCTTCTTCTATGTCATTGTCTTCTGATTCATTGTTTATTTTGAGCTGTGATATTTGGAAAGGATCTCCCAATTCTGATTCACTGGGGCAATCTTTGCAGCTATAGCCTGTACTTGCAGCCTTTGTTCCTCTGGCTTCCTAACCACTGGTGAACTATTTTCTCCTGATAACAATTATAAGATGGATTTGCATCTTATGTGTTTCACTAAGGACTCCAGTCTTTGCCTTCCTTGTGTCTGAGTGTCATGGTTTTGTGAGAAAGCCATAAAACTACCAAGTAAATCACTCATTAAGTATGGAAAGAAGGCAACACAACCAGAACAATAGTGTCAGACACCATCATATAATCACTGAAGTTTGCTAAATGTTTGCAGACACTGGACAGGCCTGGCTGAGCAAAGCCACATCTCTCCAGTAAATGAGCCAATATCCAGAGGGTGTCAAACAGAGCGAACTGGATCCCATTTTCCATCATATTATTCTGCAATCTGGGTAAATGAAGAACATTTGTAAATTAGCACATACCTTTATTAAATGTAAATATGGACCTTATATTTGTCAGAGAATCTAATATAACTTAAAACCTATTAATGAAAGTACTAGAAAATTCATCTTTTAAACATCACCAACAGAATAGAAAATCAGGCAGGGATATTTCTACCAGACAAGGTTAGGTTAGAACTTATGAGTTATTGCTTTAAATAACTCCTGGTGGATTATAAAATGAAAACAGAGAGAGAGAGATACAGAGACAGAGAGACAGAGACAAAGACAGAGACAGAGATAGAGAATGAAGTTCAACTAGGTTGTCTTTTTAACACTTAATTTGGATAACTCAGAAAACTTGTGTTTCTTTTAAATGCATTTTACTGTATATAGATTTTTAAAAATAGTTACTAAAGCTCACATTTTGGAGAATTATTTTTGGCACTGAAATTACTTGGATACCACCTTTAAGCCAAGAGAAACAGTCCCCATCATTGCCTTCCTGGGCACTGTACACAGGATACAGAAGGCATATCATGGTTTTCCACACAAAAGCTATGTTATTTTAAATAATAATTATACTTGAATAACACTGAAATTTATTTTTCAATAATTGGAAATAAAAATGCCTCTCCATAGTGGAGAAATAATAGTCTTCTACCTTCACATGTCACAACCTCTCCAAATAACAGATGTGAAATTAAAAAAGAATCACTTTACACACACTTCTAAAAAGAAAAGGTAAGTAACAGATCCATACCCTCAAATGCCATCAGTCTAAAAATAAAGCGATACTTGCGCATCTATTTTCAAATGGGTGGCTAAAGAAATGCAATATTCCATACCCGTTTAGACAAATCTCTATGATGGAGCACATGTGCACACATTTGGGGCTTAACTCAAGGTGTTGACATCATCCTTTATGCTGCCCGGCAAGTCTGGCTCTTGGTTTCCTTATGGATTACCTCCTCAGTAACTTGCATGGTAACTTGGCTCAGGGCATTGGCCCTTGTCTAAGTGTTCACCAAGGCTGTAGCTCCTTAAGCTGTGTCCCACCTGGTTCCTTAGGCAAATTGGCAGCTACGTCATCCTGCTTTTCTAAAGGATGTCCAACCCCAGGGAAGTACAGTCAGAGCTGGTCTGCTGGTTCTAAGCAACGAGAGCAATTGACTACACTCTGCTGAAAATCTTAACCATGCTGCTTTCTGAGCAGTGCCTGGCTGATCCTTTGATCAGAACTACAATAGCAAGGACTCACCTGACCTATGGACAGACCCATCTCTCTTCACATAACCAAGGCATCCAAAGAAACTCTGAGTGTAAAGAAGGGTGCCTCTCTCCGGCTTGGCCTTATAACCTACAAGCATTTACCACTTACCTACAATAGGTGCATCACCCCTACAGTACCAGATGGAAAATCTATTCTACCATTTAAATGCTTACAACCTAAAGTCATTTTATGTCAATATTGACTAAACAGTGAGGTAAAGAAAGATTTCAAAAAACCTCAAGTGTCCGTAACTTGCTTCCGTGGAATGTGGTCCCAACTACTAAGACGCTGGCCAGTGCTTAAGTTAACTCTATTTTTTTTCACCAGAAATCAAACTCAGGACCTCACACTTGCCAGATAGGTGCTTATGCTACTGAGCTATATCACCAGCCCTTGTCCAGTGCTTTAGCAGTTTCATTCATTTAAAAAAAAATTTCGGAGTCACACACTTAATGAAAAAACCTAGCAGTTAAATCATCTCTGAAAAAGTAGCCTCCTTACAAGAAAAAGGTGAACATTTGTTGGTATGTATAAAATTAACCAGATACTCTGTTGTATTTGTCTAAGGGAGAGGAAAAACATATCATTAGTGACAACTCTCAAGCATAGATGACTGGACTTATCCAAAACAGTGGGTTTATGTAGGCTTTAACTTCCATTTAGATCATTCCAAGTGAGCAGGCCCAAGTCTGTCTACGCACTCATCAGTGGAGTCTGTACGGTGGGCTCCCTGGCCACCCTGGGGAATTCAGTACTGGCATTCTTTGGAGAGTGGGGGATTTGACCCATATGCTGAAACAGATTTCCAATTTAAGTAAAGTACTTCATCTGAAAATATCAATGTGAGTAAGACTGACTAGACTACACGCAGCTTACAAAACGTCTGAGCATGGAAAGAAGGGTTTCTGCACAGAAGGCCCCAGAAGGGACAGGCACACATCAGGCAGGCTTAGGAAGTCAGAGCCAGCAGTCATCAGACCAGGTCATCGCTGAGTCACTGTCCTGATGGTGCGTGCTGCACCCCTCCACTCTGCCTCTGCCACCTTCTGTGTGGACTACAAAGGCACCAAGAACACCAGCAGAAATTGAGCTCATGTGAGCGAAGCGACATTCTCTTAACAGAAAGCGAACGGCAAATAGCACCAGCTCATGCCTCCTGGAGATAAAAGAGGTGGCTGAACAGAAACAGGGGCTACCAGAGAGCATCACAGGCTCCATAGAAAATTGCTCTGTCAAGTTTTTCATGCCAAGAACTCGTACTCTAAGCAACTACTTTAAAGATAACAATGCGCAATGTACAAGATAACAAAACTGATGTATATGTATTGTTCTTTTCCTGTTATCTTGTTATGAAGTCTTGTTTTTTATTCTATTTAAAATAAAAAAAAACTCCCACAGTCCCATCCTCAAAGAAGCCAGTAGACAAGGTAGGGTATAAGACGAGTCTCAAGACAAAGCCATAGAAATCAACAACTTTGTGTAAACCTGGTTAAAAATAAAACTACTTCGAATATTTCTTAGGAAATTGAAGTCATCATAAAACTACACAAAATTATGCTCTCAGTCGAAAGTGTCTTTTCCTTTCTTGGAAATTGAATTCAATATATTCACTGTCTTCTTGAATCGTTTACTCTCTGGCTTAGGACAAATACATTCCATGTAACTGTTTTTCATGACTTAGAAGAGAATAACATTCGATTTTTAACATGTGGTAAAAGCTTGGCAGAAGCAAATGCTGTAGAATGAGACCTCTGGGTGGTGGAGGAGTTGCACCCAGCCCCACCCTGAGTCTGCTACCCTGAGCTCCCCATCCTGGAGTTTCTCACTCCGAATATCCTCTTTTCAGCCTGCTTTGCATATCACAATGTCTCTGTAACTACATGATCTAAAATGAAAGCAAGCATCCTCAAGGAGTGCACGAGAGACAGCATTTCTAAAAGATCTCTATAAAATAGTAAAATCAATAAAAACAAGAAATGAAAATCACGAGGTTTCCTGGGTCCCAGCTAGAAGGGTCAAGGGGTCGTTCATTTCCAATAGTGGACATAACATACAAGAAGTAGGCTCGACAGCCGTCTGGACAGAACCCTGCCTGCCCGTCTCCTCTGGAGAAGAGCAGCTTTGCTCCCTCCTGGCACTGCTGCCGCCCTCCCGCCCTGGCTGTCAGGTGCAGTGCGTGTGGTCAGGGAGAGGCAGCTGCCTCAGGTCCTACAGAGGCCCCCCTGCTCTCAAGTCCACCCAGCTGCAGGTTCAGAAGAGCCAGCTGAGCACCGCTGGGGAGCAGCGCATTTCCCGCCAGGAGAGCACATGCCCTGCATGTGTTGGCTCCTAGGTTCTGCCTCCAGCTCCTTACAGAAAAGTGAAGAAATCTAAATTGCCTCATTTTTTAAAACTGAGTTAGTTATTATCCTGAGTCCCTTCAAATGAAAACTGATGTATATGTATGCTTTGTGGTAGACGCCCACAGCCCAAATAATTTCACTTTTTTTTCCTAGTTTCATTACTATAGCACTGGTAATTCACACAAATTGGCTGGACCCATAAGGTAATCTCAATCAGTAACAATAAAAGCTTTGGCTACATTTAGACTTTGTATTGAAATTATAGTTGAATCCTTAACAATGTTAAACAACAGCACTAGTAATTACTCAGTAATTATCTTTAATCCAGATCCAGAAAAAAAAAAAAAAAAAACTTATTATAGGTTCTTTACCAGCACCCAGAAAGTATCTAAAATCAATATACCTGGTTTAACAGCAGAACAAGTAAGTTTCGTGTGCCCCAAAGGCAAATGAAGACTCCATGGAAATAGGCTTTTGAAGTCTAAAAATGGCCAGAAACAGACCGATCATCGTTAGCGAGGGGAATCCTGCTGACATGCGACAGCACGCTGTGACACACGCGAAGAGGACGGGGTCTCTGACGTCATGCTGTCCCGTGCATCCACGCCTCTGTAGGGGCGCGCGGTGGTGGGCCTGAAGCCAGCGCCTGCTCCGCTGCAGTCTTTCATTTGTCACCTTTCTGCATGACAATCTACCTGCAACTTGAATTTCAAGAGGTCTCTGTTCGATGTAAACGATCTTGGAGAAGTTGAAGAAACGTAGCCACATGTATCTAATTTGCATGACAGTTTACACACTTTTTATTCATTTAAAACCAATCTAAAGCTTATGACGCTCCAGAGCACTGAGAATTGAGAAGCGAGATGCTCGTAGTTCCAGCGCATTATGAGAACTGCAGTTTCAGTAGTGTCCAGAAGTAGTTCCAGCGCATTATGAGAACTGCAGTTTCAGTAGTGTCCAGACAATGTAAGACGTCTGAGTCTTGTGACTTATAAATTGTAAGGCAGACAAATCCCCAAATGTGGCACCCATGTAGTGCTAAGATCACTGAAACAAAATTTTAAAACTAAATTAAATTCAAAATTAATATATATTCATATTGGTCATATATAGATAGATAGAATGATTGATTGATTGAGAATTTTTTTTGTGGAACCAGGGAAGTGCTTATTCCACTGAGCTATCTTCCCAGCCCCACCGAGAATGGTTTTTAGAAATATTTGGCTATACTTACAAGAAAAAATAAAACAATGAACAGAAAACTATAATGAGAAAAACTGGTTTTGTTCTTTCTCAGGTAAAAGTTAAAGAAATATAAAAATTTTACTGTTTCCACAGTGTTGTGATGCAACAGTTACGCTGACCAAGGGCTCGGGTTTCCCAGTAAGAGCTGTGTTAGCAACACACTGTGTCACTGCAGAGGGCAAATTGTCCTTTATTAAATTAAAAACAATAAAAATTGAAACTAGTCCCCAAATATAAAACTGACAAAAAGTATGAATGAGAAATCCACATTCTTAATTTTTATGTACATAAAATAAATGAGATTGGTTGATCAACTGAACAGATAATAGTTTAGTGCCTTTAAATTGTAATTTGTGCTCTAAAAGCTTCTCACCTACAAAATATAGTGAATGTTATATTTCTTTTCTTGTTAGTGTTTTGGACAAGTACAGTACATGTTTCTATTTGTAGAAATGTGAATACTACATTCTTCTCTTTTCCCATATTCATAAGTTTTTCACAAAGAGACCCATTTCTTAGATGGGGTCAACATAAAATCCACTCCTCCTCAAGAAGCAAGATTCTTACTGAACTCCATCACTCTCTTTAGCAACCAAGCAGGTGAAAGACTTCAGAGGGTCAAGGGAAAACAACCACAAAATTTAAAAAGCCTGCATGATGCATATCTAATTAAAAGTTTGTGAACATCCAACTCTTACTAAGGCTGGTCAAGGAAAATAAAAACAGAAATATGCAAATATCATGAGCAACATGAGTAGAAAATGATTACAGATCCTCCAGTCAATAAAAAATAGGCTTATTATGACTTATTGCCAATAAAAGAAACACTGAAGAATAAATTCTTCAAAGGATAAAACTTACAACTGACAAAATAAGTAAATCTAAGTGAAGGGAGAAATGCACCATATTCATGCTTTGAAAACTCGACATTAATAAATGTCAGCTCCCCTGAAATAGGAGTCAAAGCAAGGCTTACCAATGCTGCTGTTTCTGAAGAACACATTTATTTTAAAAGCTTGCTTCTAAAATGTGTAAAAAGTTACCGTAATTCTAAATGTCTAGTATTTTTGCCTCGATGGAGAGGTGTGTCAATGGAACACACATATAGGGGTAGATGGCCGACGGATTTTCAGCAGAGGCACTGAGAACTCCACACAAAAAGGCTCTTCTGATGTATGCTCATAAATGCCCCTAACTGAAAACACAGCAAAACATAATTTAAAATAAATAACAGAAATAATTATAAAAGCCAAAAGTATAGAATACAATAATATGGAGCTAGAAAATCTGTTCTTTGAGAAGACACAAAGTGTTAAGCAGTAAAATTTTGACACACTGGAGTTTACCAAAATAAACAAAATAGCTGTTTATCATTAGAAGAAATTGAGAAGGCATACTCAAATGACAGAAAGGCAGAATATACTTGCTATGCATATTGATATGTTCACATATTTGAACAATAGATTTGTAAAGATGAAGAAATCCTATAATTCAATAATGAAAGAACCAATAGAAGTGGGCAAAGAACTAGATATTACTTCAGAGATGAATTTATATTTCCTAAAGCAGTCAGTGTTAACTGCCAACGTGGAAATTCATATTAAATCCACAATGAGATCCCACATCTCAGCTCTGAGACTCATGAGAGCTAAATAGAAAAAACATATAAACAGTAAAAATGGTGAGAGTACGAAGGGACTCTGCTGCATCTTCATGGGACGTAAAGTAGAATGAAATTGAGAGAAACTTTATCAATGAAGTCATTTCCTTCTGTTATACTTATCTTCTCAAACACAAGTAAAAGTGAGGAACACAGATTTTAATTCACTTCCTCCAATATTATCAGTATTTTCGTGCGATGGACTCCATCCAGAAGCAGGAAAAAATATGGAGAAACTACTGATGGTGATGGGACATAACACAGTCCTTTCAGAAAACAGCCTAGCAGCTCCACTGCCCCGGCATAGTGCTGGGGCCAGCAAATTCACTGCTATGAAGCCCCTTCAGCAGCGGGTACGTTCCAAGGCACACGAGGATGCCCACGGCAGAACGCCGCTGGGTGAGATACGGCTAATGTTCAGATTTGCCACAGAAAGTAATTAATGATAAATGACAACAAGATAGAATGAATTTAACAATGCTCTGTAATAAAAGTTAAGACATGATGGCCTTTTTTTATTTAAGAACTTTTTCATTTTCCTTACCTAGGGGTAACTAAAACCACAGAAAGCAAAGGTACAATGAGAGGGAATAAGCATGGAAAGCAGGGGACTCCACAAGGGAATGAATTTCCAGGTGAGCATTGTTCGTGGTACCCAAACACACATCTATGAGTGAAAAATAGAACCGAAGTGTTCTAGGCAACCCTGCACCATTATGTGACACTGACAGGGATAGAGACACCTACGGCCACATGCCACGTGAAAGAAGGCAGTCACAAAATGCCACATCCTGTAAGTGTTCAGGAGACCATTCCCGAGAGAGAGAAAGCTGAACTCAGTACCTGGGCTGCTGGCTTGAAGGAAGATGTGGAATAATCACTAGGCTTAAATAAGAAAATGATAAAAGTGTCGAACTGATTTTGCTGATCGGTGCACACATGTTGTGATGACCCTAAAAACACAGAATTGGTCTCTTAATATTGGTGGTGTGCGTGGAACATAAATTACATCTCAGTGGTGATATGACAGAAAAAGACAGACAGATGGACGGATGGACGGATGGACGGAGGGAGGGAGGGAGACAAACAGAGAAAGGCAGAGACAGAGACAGACAGAGACACAGACATAGAGAACAAAATTATTGTTCCAAACTCCATTAAATAGAAGTTTCTCAACTGGGAATATGAACGTTCTCAGATGGGAGCCTCAGCTACTTCGTACCTCCACTGCACACTTACTTCAGTGAGAGGGAAAGGATAAAGGAAAAGGTCAAGTTGATGGAAGACCCACGTTGTAGCTGTGTTGGTCTCTTGTGCCTCACTTCAGCAGGTGCACACCATCAATGAACTACAGCTTTATCACCTGTAATATTCGGTATGAAGCAGAATACCCCAGAGGGTCACTCCATCTCCAAAATTCTAATATATCCTTGGAATGAGTGAATGTACAGTTTCATCACCAGAATATTATCTGCCTCTTCCAAGATTACTTTTCTGAGTTAATACTAAAAAAATCTGAAATCAGGTTCTCACACAGTACAGGTACTACTTTGTATCTTAAAGGAGACAAGTAACAGTCTACGGTTTGGGTGCCCCTTGTTTGACTCCTTGCCACCAATTTTCTGAGAAGAAAAGATCATCTGTTTAGGAAGAGAACACTGAAGAGGAATGGATGGAGGTCTTCCTTTTGGAACTGTGGGATGGACCCAGAATAGTAGCATTGAGTGAGTGAGTGGTGTTATTGAGAAATCAGTCCACATGTCCACAATTCTGAGTTAGAGGGACATCTGAGGACAGCCCATTTACCCTTCTCTCTTTGACATAGGTCAGTACCCCAGAAGTGGGAAGAGATGTACTTCAAACGTTGTATTACTGGTAACCAAATCTGTGATTGTGTGATTGTGTGTCATTGATACTTATGGGGCGGTCTGAAAATTGAATTTCTTGAGTTGAGTTTCATGCCCAATCACAAAACTTTCTTTCAGACATTCTCACACATTGGTTTTTCTTAAAAGTCTCCTTTAGAATTATGTCCAACCTCTCTACATTTATTTTATCCTTGTCAAACAGCAACAAGAATCGTTCATATTTTGCTTAAAAATCTCTCTTTACCCAGATGCAAGTTGCTTGGTGGCCATGCTGCTTCTGCCTGCTGGACACGTGGCACACTAGAAGCAAAGTTGCCCTCTGAACTTGCTGGTTCTCTGACCTGTGAGATGAGGTCACCCAGTTATGCATCCTCAGAGAGAAACAGCATTGTCATGCCAAGAGGGTGATGGTGGTGATGTCCTCCTTAGCGAGCAGAGGAGGCACCATAATAATCTGAGGACATGCGAACACTGCTCAGTGTCAGCCCTTTCTCCCTTCCCTTCCACAGTGAATAATTACACAGGAATAAATAGATACACATTCACTGAAGGCTTGAGTAGGAAAAATGATACGAAAGGAAATTTGACCATCAAGGAAAGAGAGCTGCTGCACACTTCTCGGGTGACAGCAAGCACAGTACCCGTCCACTCCGAATGCACATTTAGATTATTCCTAAGAATCACTTTAGTTCATTATTGCTCAGAGGAAGTTTCACTGCTTTCATCCATTCATTCATTTTCACATCTATAAAAGTATAGGCAATTATCAATTATTATTCCATGGGTCACAGTCCTGTAAGTTAATAGGAAACACACCAAAATTTTAACTGTCACTGAAAATAGATATTAGGCTTATCATTTATACTATCCCAACTACTTGTATGCATAAATATATTTTTGAGAACAAATAAGTTAAGGGGAAAAAGCCTGCCAATACCATTGAAATTCCTTTCCTCAATCATCACTCATTATTTTAGCATAAACCTATGAGTTGAAAAGCTAAATATCTCCTGCATGAAACTTATAGCTGGTGTCACAAAGTCTGCAGTTATTTGGCAGGCCCCAGGATTGAGGAGGAGACTGAGTCTTCTCTGTGGCTCAGTTTCTCTCTCTCTCTCTCTCTCTCTCTCTCTCATTCTCTTGCTCTGTCTCACTCTGTCTCTTTCTTCATGTCTCTGTCTCCATCTCTCTTCGTGTCTCTGTCTCTGTCTCTGTCTCTCTCTCCCTGTCTCATTTTATTATAGCTCAACTTTGAAAGTAGCCTATATATCCATCAACAGATGAAAATATTTAAAAATGTGTTTATGCACAATGGAATACTACAGTGCCATAAACAAAGGTAAATTTGAGTCATTTGTAAGAAAATATATGGATCTTGAGACCAGGAAGCTAAATGAAATAAATCAGACACAGAAGCTTAGATACTGCATGACTTCTCTTAGGTGAGAAACACCACATCTAAATGATTTTAAGAGCAACAAAAAGAGAGAGAGAGAGAGAGAGAGAGAGAGAGAGAGAGAGAAGGAAAGAGTGAGGTAGACAATGGAAAGAAGGAAAGGAAATCTTGGATGGGGAAGACAGGAGGAGAGGGAAGAGAAAGGGAGGTCAAACTAATTAAGATGTGATGTGTGTGCCAGTTCCCCATGAGGAATGGGATTGCTGTGTATGGACCACTGGTGTCTCCCTCTGCCATTCCCTTGTCTTTTTTTATAATTTTTTATTTTATACATTTATTTATTTATTTTATGTATTTAGTGCAGGGTCTACAGGGTCTCACTACACAGATAGGACTCATAGTGATCCTCCTGTTTTCAGCCTCCCAAGTGGTGGGATTACAAGCACAGCACCACACCCAGTCTCAGTGGCCCTCACAGTTCTCCCTGGGGGCAGGGCCAGCAAAGCATCCTCGGGATTGAACTGCAGTCCTTGCACCTGCCTAAGCAGGTGCTCAGTTAGTCTACTGAGTTATCTGGCTGTCTTAGGGCTTGTGCATCCCAAGCTCCCCCATGCCTGATTCACTGATTACCTTCCCAACTAGGAAGTCTGGCTCTGGAGAACAGAGATTTGATGCCGCCTGTATATCTGAGACCTAGAAAAGTGCCTGGCATAATCTATATCTCTGTTGGACGAGACGAACAGATGCAGGCTTAATATCAGAGATAAGAATCAGTCATTGACAGGACTGAAGTGCTGCTTAAATACATCCTGATAGCAGTAACCATAACAACCAGAACATGATAGTGTAAGAAAAAAAGATTCAATTTCAAAGAAATTCAAAGTCTTCCACTGAAACTCAGTGTCTCAGAATTGTGCTGTTAGAAGTCGTTTTAGGGGTTAGGGATATAGCTCAGTGGTGTAAGTGTCTGCCTGGCAAGTGCAAGATCCAACATTCAATCCCCAGTACTAATACCAAATTTGTTTTTAAATTTATTTTAGGACCAAATAATTTGCCTTGAACCTCCCCCCAGTGTAGAAGCATCTTCTGTGAGACCTCCTTTTCTAAGTGTGCAGTGGACCACGACACCCCAGCTGAGCCACTGCTGCCATGATGGGCTATAAGCTCTCTGCTGCGCAAGGCCACTTTATGCTCTGTGTTATGCTGTTGTGTCCCTCAGTCACACCGACCACATGCCAATAGCAGTTGTTACTCATAACTATGACCGCGCTGAGTGCCTCAGATGATTCCATATACCCAACAGGGTCAGTATAGCACCTCCTTAGCAATTACTGCTCCAATTTGCAACACTTTGTAAAAAATCCAGGCCATTGTTGGGTTCCTTTCCTTCTCCACCAGGAAAATATGCCTCCTTGGAATTCCTTAGATTCAAGTGGATTTCAGAAAATGGAAAAATATTCCTTTTCCTGGATAGGAAGAACCAACATTGTTAAAATGCCCAGACTCTCAAGATTCTTTTAAAGATTCAATGCAATATCAATTAAAATACCATTAGTATACCTCACAGAGCTAGAAAAAAATTCCTAAAATTTGTCTGGAACCAGAAGAGATGTAAAATAGCAAAAGCAATCCTGGGTAACAAAGGAAAGGCAAGAGGCATGACAATCCCTGACTTGGAATTTTACTAAAAGCTTCTGTGATACAATCAGCATAGTTCTGGCAATAAAATAGACCTGAGGATCGACAGAACAGATTAAGAGATAAAAATGCAGGGCCAGCCAGATAGCTCAGTGGATTAAAGCACCTGCTTAGGCAGTGCACAGGGGCCAGGGTTTGATCCCCTGCTGGCCCTGCCCCTGAGGTATGCTGAAATAGTGATTGAATCTGAGCATAGTGGCACTCATCTGTAACCTCAGTGCTTGGGAGGCTAAAAACAGGAGGATCACTATGAGTGTGATCTGCAGAGTGAGACCCTGTACTAAATACATACCAAAAAAAAATATAGATAGATAGATAGATAGATGATAGATAGATAGATAGATAGATAGATACAAATGCAACTATAAACACACTCAGTCACCTCATTTTTGACAAAGGGACCAAACATTCGCACCAGAAGAAAGATAGCTCTTTAATAAATGGTGCTGGAAATAGTGACTTTCCACATGCCAAAGGTTTAAAATAGGTCCATGCCTGTCTCCATGCACAAAACTACAGTTAAAGTGGATCAAAAATTTAAATATTAAAACTGAAACACTAAATCTTCTAGAAGAGAAATTAGAAGAAACCTTAAGGTCATAAAGATAGGTAAGGAGTTCATGAACAAGAATCAATCTATATGGGAAATACTCCAAAGAATCAACAACTGGGATCTCATCTTTTTAGAATGTTTCTGCACATGAAAAAAAATCATCAACAGAGTAAAAAGAAAACCCACAAAGTGGGAAACAATTGTAGCAGACTGTTCTTCAGAGAAAGGGCTCCTATTTATAGTATATAAAGAATTTTTTTTAAAAATTAGGCCTTCAAAATTCAAAGACTCAATCCAAAAATGAACAACTGAGATAAATATACACTTCACAAATGAAGAGATACAAATGTCAAGTAAATATGTGAAAAAAATTTCAACTTCATTTGTCATTCAAGAGACGCAAATCAAAACAACCCTGCAATAGCATCTTACACCAGAAAGAATGGCTGCCATCAAGAAGGCAACCAACAATAAATGCTGGAGAGGCTGTGGGGAAAAGGAACCTGTTTTAGTTACTCTTGTCTCACTGCTGGGACAAACACCTGACATTTATTTAGTTCACAGTTTTGGTGGAGATTTCAATCCATACTCAGCCGGCTCCGAGGCAGAGTGGCACAGAGCAGAGAGCAACCTTTTGTGGTGGTGGAAGGCAGCAAACAGCAAGAGCAAAAGGGAGGAGCGACAGCAGCAATGGCTGCAGAGAGCAAGTCAGTCTCTGTCTTTCTTATGTTGCATTTAGGCTACCAGCCTCAAGCTGGCAATAGTACTAGTACCCACAATCCCAGCAGCACCAATGCCCATAACCTCGGTGGATCATGAATTAATCACGAAATCTAGAAGTCTTCCCCATGACTGCATGAGGCTTTTAGGAGACAAATATGCACAAACCACAACAGAACCATTCTTCATTAGGAGTGCAGGCTGGTACAACCACTATAGAATCAATATGGAGTTTCCAAAATAATGACATCATCATAGCACAGCAATACATGTGCGCCCATGTTTATAGGATGCCACTTCTCCATAGCTAAATTTTGGAAATAATCCAAATGTGCATCAACTGAGGAAAAGATAAAAAAATGTATGGTATTTTTACAAAATGGACTATTACTCTGCTGTAAAAAAAGATAAATTTGAGGCTTTCATAAATAAATGGATGCCAATTTATTTATGAAGAAACAGATTAGTAAGTGAAATGAATCAGATCCACATGTGCAAACACTGTATTATCTCACTAATGTAAGAACCTAAAAGAGTAATTAAAATCTACAAAGTACAGTAGATACCATGAAAGAGAAAGAAATTGTTCAACAGAAAGGAAAAACTGCAATGAGGAAAATGACAAATGAAAGAAGGGGAAAAGACATACTTAGGTGTACATGCAGATGGCTTACACACTTGTATTATTAATTTCTGCTGGTGTTTTGAAAGGAACAGTTAGTGCTTAACAGTTTTTCTTTTATACCATGATTTTTTTTCCTACTTCGAATTTCTTATAACTTCCTTGTTATTGTTTTGTCTTGGTTTTTCTTCAGATTTTACACATTTATGTCTTATAATCTGAATAATGAATTTGAAGAGAGTGTCATGTAATACATCAACCATTGTTGAATTCCTATTACTTTATTTAGTGAAACTTGTATCATTTCTATTGCTTTTTTACACTATTTTGTATTCTTTAAAAATATTCTCTCAATCCTTCCTCCTACCTACTCCTTCTCTCCTTGACTGTATTCTGCACAAATACATGGAAGACAGAGTGTGACTAAACAAGACTCAAAACATTTGAAGATAAGAATCATGTCTCTAACGAGACGAGTTTGCCCTTCTCCAAATGTGCACATTAAATTGACTCCTACTACATCAGAATAAGACCTTTCTGGAACAGGGTCTCTGCCTGAGTGTAAGGTAGGAGGCAGTTCTGCCGGGAGTCAGTGAGCTTCTGAGGAGGTACCGCTGCATTCTTACCTCAGGAAAGCCATAATCCCAGCAGCACCAACCCCATAATCCCAGTGGATCACGAGTTAGTCACAAGCTCTAGAAGTTTGCCCCATGATTGCATGAGGCTGTTGAGTACATAATTGCCAGAGTATGGGTGGTATAAAGACACATAGAACTTGCCAAGAAGATGCCAAAGGTTGCCCTTAAACCACTAAATCCACAAATCAAGCTTGGGACAAATCCCATCTCAGTGGCTGCAGAGTGAATCAACGCTGCTGAGACTTGACCTTGTCACTCTGTCCTGCAGAACTATGCAACAGTAGTTTTCTAGAGTTGAAGCCAAAGTCTGTGACACCTTGCGATGACAAGCCCTGGGAAAGTAACACAATATGCACAGTAACTTTCATTTAGCCAAGCATGCGGATGTATGGAACTACATCCTGGTATTTGACTGCCACTTGATCCTGAAAACATCCTTGAATGATTCACTAACTCTCTTGAAATTCACCTGCTAAAGGTGCTACTTCCAAACAGAACTGGTCTTCTCATTTTATATTCTCTCTTGTGATGCTATTGACCTTGTGATGCTATTGCAGAGAGCAATGGACAGAGCTGGGGAGACACACCCTTCGGGTTGGGGCTGGGAAGAGACACACCCCTTTGGGGAGGGGCTGGAGTAAGACACATCCCTTTGGGGAGGAGCTGGGGAGACACACCCTTTGGGGGTGGGGTGGGCAGACACACTCTTCTGGGTCAGAACAGAACATTAAAAAGGCCTTCTTCTGGCCCAAACTTCTGGAAGTGAGACAGCATTCTCCCCTGACTTCCGACTTACACGGAGAGGTTGCTCTCTTTTCTGGGTCTCCAGCATGCTGACTGACCCATAGATCATGGGATGCTTTTCTGAACCAATTTCTGATCACCTGAAGTAGACTGATAATACATAAGTCAGAAGGTAGATATAGATACAGAGATTATAGAGATATATTTCTCATGGGCTCTACATCTCTGAATAATCCTGACTAATGAAACTCCTGAAATGGGAAAGATAACTATTATATTTTTACTCTCCAGATGAAGCAGTTGAGGCCAAGAGGGCATCCAACAATGTGCCAGAGACCTTATTGGAAAGTTGGTGAATGCAAAGCTATATCCATGTCATCCTGACACTGTATTATATATAATCTTTTTCTACATAGATCACGTTACCTTTTCCTTGACAGTCCTATATCACAATTTTATTCATTTGTTTTAGTTTTTTAGATAGCCTTGATATATATAGTCCATGCTTGTGTTGAACTCAATTTAACCCACTGTCACCTAAAATTCACAACTTTCCTGCCTCAGCCTTCTGACTCCTGAGATTACCATCACACTCCACTTCACTTGATATTTAATTTAGAAATGTTCTGTTAGCTTTGTGTGCCCATAATACCTGTGATAAATCAAGTTAATAGGTTTCAATCTATTATCTAATAGCCTTGACTTTTGGGCAGTGGCAAGAAAATGTGTCATGATAGGAGTATTTGGTGGTTTGGGTACATTTGTTTCATGGTAAGAACTAAAAGGAGAAAGAAGGAAAGGAAAGGAGACAAGGAAGAGAAGGAGAAAAGAAATAGGAAGGAAGGAAGGAAGGAAGGAAGGAAGGAAGGAAGGAAGGAAGGAAGGAAGGAAGGAAAAGGAAGGAAAGAAGAAGGGATAAAGGGGAGAGGAAGGAGGGAGGGAGGAAAGACGAGTGCCTGGACCCCATGTCATCTGACTTCTCTGAAGGAGCCCTGCCCAGAAAGCTTTCTCACACCTCTACTCATGGATACCAACACTTTACCACGTGGCCTTTGGAATACATATAAAGTCTCATCTGCCTCAGACATCATGAATGTTTCT
Organism: Ctenomys sociabilis; assembly: GCA_004027165.1. Classification (NCBI taxonomy): domain Eukaryota; kingdom Metazoa; phylum Chordata; class Mammalia; order Rodentia; family Ctenomyidae; genus Ctenomys; species Ctenomys sociabilis. The sequence goes on along the minus strand of PVKA01005451.1, from coordinate 39,092 downwards.
TGTACATATGTTCCAGCCCTTGGGAAGAACTTCACCTCTCCCCCAATCATCCCAGTACTTAGACACCATCCAAATCCATTCACCTTTCTACTTCATTCACATTCCAGCTGCTGTGCCCTAAGGGAGCTCCTGTGTGTGTCACAGCTGGAGAAAGCACGGCTGCCACGTTGCCTTCCTTATCCCTCCTCATCCTTCTGCACTGCTCACATTATCCTACAGCTCCACAATCCAAAGAGGATCCTTGCTGCCATTCCCAGAGCAGAGCAGGGCTGATGTCCTCCAAGGGTTCTCGGTTAAAGTTACATGCCACTTGAAATTCTGCAGGAGTAATGGGCATCTGTCTTCTGAGAATGATTCCTCTAAGTACTTCCACTTTGTCCTTTACTGATTGGAGAAACTGATTTCTAGAGGACCCTCCTGGCACCACTTCCTTTCCATTCTACTCTTCCAATGTTTAGAGCAACTGATTTTTTATAGAAATACCTCATCTAAGGTATTGGGAGTTGGCTAGAGAGATGGCTCAATAGAAGAAGTGCTTCCCAAGCAAACGTAAGGACCTGAGTTCAATATCCAATTCTGCCAAAAAAAAAAAAAAAAAAGAAAGAAATAAAGAAAAAAGAAAAAGAAATCCCTTATCCAGACAATGCTTACTCGAGTCTCTGAGTACACTCCATAGTTTCCAATCTCGGTACTTCTCTGCATGTCAGACATAACTAGATTCTGAGTTCTTTATTTATCAAGAGCCAATTCCTATCCAGTGTCCAACTGCTACCTCAGTTATTCTTCCCAAAGCATGCGCGCTAGATGCTCTCCTTTCCCCTACTCAACTGCACTTGCTCCACCATCGTTAGGTGATCAGTCCAAGCAGCCAGTGAGGACCACATTTGACAGATACTTATGCAGGAAGCAAAGTCTCAGAATGGTCAAGATGGCACCAGGCTCATTTGGCACACAGAAGGCGCTGACAGCGAGAGAGGAGTACCTGAACATGAGATCCAGAACCTTCCATCCTACTCATCCACAGGGCAGCACGTGCCCTCCACAGCCACGTTAAGTTCCCATGATGAGGAGAAGAACTCTCACCTTTCACTCTGGAGAGTGAATGCAGCAGGCTGAAAGCTGGAGAAGGTTCACAGTGCTGTGGATGGAGCTATGCAAGCAGATCAAGGGGGAACTGAGGAACCCAAGATGAAGAAAGCCATTCCCAGAGATGCTGAACCCCAGCTGGGAGGGCATCTTGCCTCTCGGTGGTCCAGGTCTGAGGTTCATCCTATAGTACCGCATGGGAAGTGCAGATGGTGAGGAGCCCTGCCTTTCCCCGTGGACATAGCAACTGTGGTCTTTAGGGTGTAAGCAAGGCGTGCACATGCCATACTGCCTCAGAGCTATGTTTTAGGTCTACCTCTTTGCACGTTTTCTATACAGTAAGTCATCTGAGTGTAGGCCGGGATCTAGTAATCTTCATGCTTCCCAAAGGATTACAGATGTGGAGTTATTTAGTAAACATTTAATAGGAAAACAATTCAGTGACACTTTTCCCCACAGGAACACTGCAAGGCCTGCCAGTAAAGGAAGGTGGGCCTCACATTCGTGCCACTTCGCACCCTGCCAGCCTGTCCTAATTAGAACACCCCTATGCTGACTGTGGTAGTTGATACGTTGTATCAACTTGGCTGAATCCACTCCCGCAGTTACCATTGTGTCACCCTCCCGCCCCACCCACCCTGCAGGTGGGCAGGGCCCAGCCTGGGGCGATTGGTTCTACCCTGGGACGCTATTGGGTAGACACTGATGTGCGACTGGTTCCACCCTAGAGTGCCATTGGGCTCACCCTGGGATGTGATTTGTTCTACTCTAGGGGCCTGGGCCACCCCAGAGACTCAGTGCCGAAAGAGTATATAAAGGAATTGAGGCCTTCCTCGGGCTTCCTTCCAGAAGTCCCGGTCTTTGCAGTAGAGCACTCATCTTCGCAGCCCCATGTCTTCGCAGTCAGCGTAGAAGGAAGAGAGCGGCTTGACGGACGCGGGCCGCAGCTGCTGCTGCTGCTCTGCTCTTGGTTGTGTTCTGCCGCCATGAACTGTGGTCGTTTGCTTTGTAGCCAGTGAAGTATGAACTTAAACCTCCACAAACCGTGAGCAAAATCAACTTTTCCTTCCTTCATTTTGAGTGTTGGGTATTTGTCCCAGCAGCAAGTAAGACGTACTGAAGACACTCACATGTTTCACATTCTGCCTCTTCTGTGAGTGAACAAGTTCTCTACACCTTTGTACGTGTCGGAACTGCAGGAGCTTTTCGCTTTCTTTTCCAATTAAGAAACAAATGACACAGATTGCCCTTTGCAATTGCATAATGTATGTACTTACCCAAAATCATGCAGGTCACTTCATTTATTGCCTTAGATCATCTTGTTCTGGCTAAAAAACAGTTCACAAAGTAATTTGATAATTGATGACTGCATGAAAATATTTAATATCATTTTATGCCAGATTTTTTATGGCAACTTGAAGTTTCAAAGTTAATGATAGGCTTTCATTAGAACAATTTAGGGTTCATATAGTTTAAATTAAAGTGGGGTTAAAGAAGTGCATCAGCTAAATTATTTTTCTATTTAAAACAGAAAATATTTTCCCAGATTATTTGCTGTCTAATATGAACATTATCTTCTTTATGGGAGTTTATGATAATTTTTCTCATAGTCAGTTTCCTACTTACTAGCTCTTATTATCAGTGGTTTAAAAGGAATTTAGGGCTTGCACATCTTACCATTTGTTCAGTTCAGGAGCTGTTTTCCATTGGACCCTCAGCCTTTCGGGCTAGAGGTGGCATTCACCCCTAGCGCTTCTGTCTTCTCGCGGCCTCCACGCCTGCCAAACCTCTGTCATTCTTGGGCTGTGGCACAACCTTTCTATGTTTGCGTGTTAGGATCGCCTACCTTCCAATGTACAAAACTGGCCAGATTTTAAAATCCCAAGCTCCCCCTACAAGTCTGAATTTGTGGCCCACAGGACCAGTGATCAGAAACTATGAGGCGCTGACACGCCTTTGAAAAGTTCCACTGAGGAGAGAACTACTGGGGATTATTTCCTGGTTTTGTTCGTGCAAAAGAAAAATGTACTGGAGCTACATGTAGCTGTGCTCCTTCTGCACTCACAGCGGGCAGAAGGAAGACAAACTGCACTCAATGAAGCTTAGATTTTAAAAAGAAGTTTTTAAAAGGGTACCTCGAGGTACCCTTTCATGCTGAGATATGAACAGCTCTGAAGATCGAGTGTGGTCTTCCCTTCGTCCTCTCTTCTCCAGGCTTTGGTGTCTTCAGGGCCTAGAACATTCCACCAAGACACGTGACTGCCTTGAGCTGTCGGGTCTTTTGCCTCCGTACAACAGCATTTCTGTTCTCCTGAAGCTCAGCACACAGGGAGTCTCGGCAGATCCGTGGCAAAGTCTCTCTAGGTCAGCATCCGATAGAGCTGGGTCTGGACCAGGAGCTTGATTTTGCTGATGTGGCATACAGACTACCCCAGATGCTGCATTTTTGCATTGTGCAGATTATTTACTTTTCATTTTTCATCTGCATTATGACATTTCCAGACAGCTTTTCCGCCATTTATCTAGGAAAGAAAAACACTTTTACAGCCATCTCCTAGATAAAACAGAATCTTGACCTCACAAGAGCATTGACAGGTACAAACATAAATAAAACTGATAAATATTCCTATATGCATCTTCTTCAAAGCAGAAGAAAGCAGTTGCCTTCAGGTTCTGAGAAGAATACACTTGAAATTACGGGTATAATTAGTATTGCTCATTTTACAATTTATTTACCAAGTATCCTATGATGACTTCTTCAATTTGCAGTACATTATATTGGACAAAAAATAAGTTTCTCTATATGATGGTGTTCTGATATAGCATTACTCAGTAGAGAAGTTTCACTCTGAAGGGAATAAAATAAAACAAAACAAACATACAATAATAACAGCAAAGACAAAAATAGGGAAGAGAGCAGTTGTGAAATCATAGCATCTTCTGACCACTTCTGTGTAGTAAAAATTGTCTCCCATTTTTTCTCTCTATTGTCATTGAAATATGAACTGTAGTAAAAATGCTGGAAAAATAAATTAACCTTTTTGCTATGGAAGCAAAAATGTGTCACAAAATCAAGTCAGTAAAATAAAGACAGCCTAAGGATTTTTCTCAGGCTTTGACCTCAGGCACAATCATTCACTCAGAAATGAGATTTTATTTAATATCATATTATTCAATACAAGCATGTTATTCTTTTCTCATATGTGGAAATCACCCTCCATGCTACTCAACTAGAACAACACCATCTGAGCTAAACACACTTCCCCTAAGATTCATATCAACAGTGGAAACACGTATCTGACAATTCTTGCCTTCCACTGTCTGGAACCCAACTTCTATTTCTTATCAAGTCCTCCCTAAGGCTCAAGTGTCAGACCCACCACTCACCTCACTGGGGATCTAGGAAAGAGGCACAGAACAACTGAACACTGCTGCTGGCCCATTGCGAATTACCTGAAAATTTTGTCTTCAAAGGAAGCTGTCCCAATTCTTTGTTTCAACCAATGTATTTAAACTTAAATGTCTATAATGTCGGGCCTCATGAACTATTGCCAGAGTGTGTGAATGGAAGGTTTGTATTTGGTTTTGTTTCCAGGACGTGTTCATGTTTGTTGTATCTTTCAGGAGAGAGCAGTAAGAAATGTGATCTGTCAGAAAATAATGATTAATCAGAGCCCTTGAAATAGTTTCAGCAACTTCTGGACACCTACTTCTTACTGTGGTTGAGTTCCTTCCTACCACCACCTACTCACTGAAAGCTTCAATTTAAGTCTCAATCCAAATTGAAATGACTGTATCTACTTTAATTTCTAAATGACTATTAATTTTCCAAAATTACAAATGTGAAGTGCCCTATTTAGTGATACTAACCATGCTGATTTAAAAGAAATGCCAAAATGCATCTCACAGCTGCAAAGATGAAATCAACTCTGCTAAATTTCTCTTAGTAACACATCTTGTGTGCCTAAGGAGACTGGACGAAGAAAACAATTGTTTGTTTTGGAAGTAGGCACAGTCATTAGTTTGCCGTAGCCTGTGTCCAACTTTGTTATTCCAGCAACTGAGACACAGTCACCAGCACAGTGGGCGACAGCCGACTTCTGCTTCTGAGGAGGCTTTCTCCTGTTGTCCAAATACACTGTGTTCAGATGCATGATATTTCCTGAGAGAAATGTACAGGAGAAAGGCTGCAGCCGCTCCATACTGAAATGGTATGCATGCATGTGTTCACTACAGAAATGAGGGTTAGGAGGCCTAAATCATTGTTAAAATGTGTAGCTTGTTAAATAAGAATTCTTTCTGAAATGACAAAATTGCATAAATTTTTTCCAAAAGAAAATCTACCCAAAATTATTGATCTTTTTTTAAAAAAAAGTAATTCACAGAAGCTAGAGAGATAGCTCAGTAGAATAAGTGCTTGCCTGGCAAGTGTAAGGTCCTGAGTTCAATCCCTAGTACCACAAAATAAATAAATTACTTAATTAATTAAACTAAATAAAGAGGTCTGAACGTCTATCAGGGGCTGGGGTGATAGATCAGTAGAATACGTGCTTGCCTGGGAAGTGCAAGGGCCTGAGTTCAATCCCCGGTTCTGCAAAAAAAAAAAAAAAAAAAGTAATTCACATTATATAATGGAAAGCAGAGGGGAAACAGAGCTGCTTGGTAGAAACTCACCCCTCAACTCTGCAGTGCTATCTGCCAGAGAAATTTCAAACTTTGGTGCTGCATTAAGAAGGGCTGGCCAGTGGCTCAGCAGACTAAAGCGCCTGCGTCATTTCCCTCTGCCTCCACTATACATACCCAGTTTCCCTTGAATAAACGAGACTTGATCAAAATCCTGTCTTGTCTCCATTTCTCGCGTCTCCTGTCCTTTGTCGCTTCCTCCATTCCCCGCTCTTTCCCCAGGTGACCCGTGTTGACTTCCCCACTGGATGGGACAAGTGGCATAAAATGAGCTAATAAAAGCTTAAAAATGCTTATGAAACAAAAAAGGGGAATGGTACCCTACAAGGGGGTCACCTAGAAATATCTTAGCTCATTCCTTATTCATCTTCAATTTTTTAAATTTGGATGCCAATGGACAATCAGCAGCTACTCACAAAGCCCTTAGTTCCTCTAGCCTTGATTTGGCTAAAAGATTGTTGGCTGTGCATGACCTTAGGCACCCCTCACTATTCCCTCAAATTCTACCCCACATAGCATTGTAGATCTCAAAAACCAGAATTGTAGTGCTGACCTCCCCTTTAGGATTCAGCCTGTGACTTTCAAAAACTCCTTCTGTATATAGGGGAACATCCACAATGATAGTTACTCTGTTGATGTTAGATTTGTCACTTTTACCAACTGTAGTCAGATGTCCAATCACAGTGACTCTATTTGCCCCGAGAAGGGACACGTGTTTATATGTAGGGGAAGTTTAGCCTTCACATGTTTACCTGCCAACTGGACAGGGCTATGCATCATGGCTACCCTATTACCTGACATAGATGTCATCCCTGGAGAAGAGCCCATGCCAATCCCTAGTTTTGATTATGCTGCAGGCCACACTAAGAGAGTAGTCCAGCTCATCCCTTTATTAGTAGGACTAGGAATCATAGCAGCCGTAGGAACAGGCATGACAGGATTAGGAGTAGCAGTACACTCTTACACCAAACTATCCAACCAGCTGATTGACAATGTACAAGCACTGTCTGGTACTATTCAAGATATCCAAGATCAGATAGATTCTCTAGTGGAAGTAGTCCTCCAAAATAAGAGAGATTTAGATCTTTTAACAGTAGAGCAGGGAGGGATCTGTTCAACTCTGCAGGAATGCTACTGTTTCTATGCAAACATATCTGGCATCCTTTGAGACAAGATAAAGAACTTACAAGAAGACCTGGTGAAAAGAAAGAGCTATTTGTTAACCCATTTTGGGGTGCATGGAATGGAGTAGTACCATATCTTCTCCCCATATTGGGACCCTTGATTGGACTATTAATACTTTTATCAATAGGACCCTGTCTTTTCAATAGGCTGATGACTTTCGTTAAACAACAATTGGGTGCCATCAAAATGCAACCCATACAGGTCCATTACCATAGGCTTGAGAAGGCCGACAGAAAATTATGTTGAACTCCAAAAGAGCTCACTATAATGATGCCCAATATAGGTAAAAGTGATTTTCTCGCCTTGGTGAGATGGACTGGATAGCCAGAGACAGGCAACTAGAAGCTCACATGCGTCACCGACCACCACTTAAGACAGGAGCTGGGCCATTTACTGCCCTAACTTCCAATGAGGGGTAAGGTCTGGTTCGGTCCCATGTGAAAGCATCTTGACCTAAGACAGGCACAGTCCCCTCAAGGAAAGATGGCCTCTTAAAAAATTTTAAAGAAAAAAGAGGGACCAGTGGGAGACCTGTGACTCGCACCCACTTTATAATAGTCTCAGCCATGTTCTTAAGTTTCCATTCCTCTGCTGAGTTAAGTTCCTAATTCTTCTTACCACATCTATTTCCCATAGATGCTATGCCCTGGAGGACTTCCTGTCATAGCCCTGTTGCCTAGTTACTCGCGCCTTTTACCCGCCGACGTCATTTCCCTATGCCTCCACTATATAGACCCAGAGTTTCCTTTGAATAAACGAGACTTGATCAGAATCCTGTCTTGTCTCCATTTCTTGCATCTCCTGTCCTTTGTCCCTTCCTCCATTCCCCGCTCCTTTCCCAGGTGACCTGTGTTGACTTCCCTGCTGGACGGGACAACAGTGGATAATTATCTCACGGATTTCAGTAAGACAACTAGATTGGAGGTAATCCAAGCCCTAGACATCTGCAGTGTCCTCAGTTGACTCACTGATTAAAACAGGATTTAATAGAAGTGAAAAGAAAGCATAGTGACTCTGAATTTCATGAGGACTAGAAAGCACACATACCCCATCACTTGCCCTGGAAGGTGTAAATACAACAGAAATATTTAACTTGTATCTGTGAGCAACTGCAGCCTCGAGGAGAAACACAGGTAAACAGAGGTGTGGATCTGAGCTAAGTCTCGCGAACCCTGTTGCAGCCTGCCTTCTCGCTTGGAGTGAGGTGAGCTTGCTGATTACGTGATGGTGCATGACAGCTCTGAGGTAAACAATGCATTGAAGTAGACAGAGAAAGGGCTTCCATAGCAATTGACAAGACCTGCCTTCTCTATTATAGTCCCTCTGGGCCACTAGGCTAATATACAACATTGTGACTATGTTTTATAAAGGTGAAAATGAGAGTGGGCCTTAAGAGGTGGGCTATGGGGGGTGCTACGAAAAGAAGTGTGCATGGAACATTAGTAACAGAGAACACGGACACTTTCAAAAGGCACCAGCCCACCCTTCAGCTGCTCAGAGCTCATAACTGATCTAGTGATTCGCCCTACAGACATGTTTTAGATGCTCTCTATGCATAGGTGACATACATGCATAGGATACACCCCTCATTACTACAGTTCTCAGAATACAGACTTTCAGGCTTGGAAGGTACAGCCCCCCAGTTATCTAGCTAAGCATAAATCCTTCTATAAAGTTTCTGCCCAAGTTCTATACAATACCACTGAGCTAGAATTAACAGCTGAGATGTATTTGTTCTTTGAAAAACACTTCAGCTAAACCATATTTTTCTTTATATATTTATGCATCTGTATTTTTACTTAAATTTAATAGCAATATTCTATTTCCAGTGAAATTATAAAATAAAGCCCCTCTGGAATCCTGTCAATAAAACAATGGTCAATGATGCAGAAAAATCACTCTTTAGTTTTCATGTATACTCCTGTGTCTATGGAGAGAGCAACTGCGGGTACTGGGCTTGGCAGCAGTCTCTATTCCCAGTGGTGGTCCAGGGCATTTATTAAATGGTCACTGTTTGATGCTAACCAGTATCCTGGAATGGACAGTACATTGCATATTATAGCTCTCTGAGTTATGGGCAACGGAGCCAATGAGCTTAATTTCTGTAACCATCTTCTTAAAACTCATCGCCATATCTCCAAGTGCATTTAGGGAACCAATTTCCTCTCTTCTTGTAATGAGATCTGAGGAGTTCTTAGACTCCTTAGAGCAATAAATAATGTGAAGGTTAGGATCTGTCTTTGCTTTATTTGTGGCAGCAAACAACTGCCTACAGCACAGAGGGCCTGAGCAACACTTACTGAATGGAATTTGAATTAATGACTCTTGCAGTGCACCAGTGGTCTATCTGGCATGTCTGCGGTCTGGACTATTATCCTAAGCCAGTGAGGCCCTGCACCCATCTGGACTCCATCTTATTGCATTTTAGGTTTTTGTATTTGCTCTGCCCTTTCATACCTGGCTGTCCCATGACATAGGTGACAAGTGGCATTTTCTCCCCTATCAGTGAAGTCCTCACCGTGGTTCCACATTTACATAGCTGGATGAGAGCATCGCATTGCGCCCTCACCACTTGTCAGCCCACGTGAAGAGTAGAAGCCATTTATTCTGGATGTGTAACAAAAACCTTGTAGCTAAGACTCTGGGTCTTCCTCACCCCATTTGGTAAAATGCTCCATCATTTAACATTGTATTGTTTTATCTTGACATAAACAAAATTTATGTACAGAAAGGAAAAGAGTTTAAGATCTACTCTAATTCAAAGGAAGCCCTTATATTTGCTCTCATCCACTGTTTCTACATTCAAAGGCAGGATCCAAATTATCTGCTGCCTTTCAAAAGACATTTAATTTAATTAAAACTTCATTCTTGAGACCCTACAGTGCATGCATGTCCCTGTGTCTTCTGCGCACCATAGGAGAAATGAAGCAGTCAAATGGCATGGCATTTTATCAAGAGAGAAAGCCTTTTGCGATGCAATCTTTGTGCATGGGCTAGCAGATGCCAGGAATACAACTTATTTTTAGAATAATTTTCGACTCTACAGCAAACAGTTGAGTGCATTTTCATAAAGTCCTCCAGTTTCCATGGCAAATAGGGCCATTATTTCTTATGAAATGGAAGGCTTTTACTTACACTTCCCAAATGCCTTTCATATTGTGCCAAAAACTCAAGTCAGTCCAGAAACAAGTACACTGGTGGCTTATTGTTAAAAGCAATTCTTAAGTAAAAATGTGCAGCAGGTCAGAGTGACCTTCCGTTCAGGCCCGAGGAGAACGGTAGCTAATCCACTCCAGCCAAATGGCAGGCGCACAGCCGAGAGGCGGACAGAGGGTGGAGGAGTTTTAATGACCCTGCTCGCTGCATCTCCATGAGAGACAGCAACAAGTTGAGAAATTTTCCATGAAAATTATGTCTGGTTCCTAATCTATGAGGGGTAGGCTCTAAAAGAGATTGATACCGAAATCCATGTGACACCTATTATACAGTAGGCCTCTGAAAGCATAAAAATGAAAAACTGTACTTTTGTGAGGTTGGTTTGATTTTAGGGAAAGTGATATTTTTTTCCTTAGAGAATCATGTAATATTTACTGTTGAATTTTATATAGATTTTGGAAATGCAACTAATTGGACAAATAAATAGCAGTATGACATTCATATCCCTTAATTTTTTTGTTTGTTTATAAAAAACTTGCTTAGTTCCTCTGGCCATTAGAGAGTTGCAAATTAAAAAAGCATTGAAATATGGGCTTATAAGAAGGAATGGCTATTTTCAGATAGCAAGTGCCAGAGAAGCTACGGCGGGGGGCAGGAATGGGATGCTTCTACATTGTTGGTGAGAATGTAAACTAGTATAACCGGTATGGACATCAGTGTGGAGATTGCTCAGAAAAGTAAAACTAGAAGTTCCATTTAAGCTAGTTAGTCTCCTTCTGGGATCTTCCCTAAAGAATTAAAGGTACCACCTCACAGATAGATACCCAAGGTCACAGCAGACAGTTAATAATGCCTCCATTTTAGAAACAGCACATAGGCCACCAAAACATGAATGAATACCAAAAACGTGGCATTATACTACTGTGCCATAAAGAAGGATAAACTCAAACCATTGGTAGGACAGTGGATACACCTTGAGACACTAATGTTATTTAAAATAAATCATGCATGGCATTGTAAATGTCGTGTCATTTGTCTTACAAGAGAAACTCAAATTATAAATAAAGAGGAAAAAGACAGAAAACAGGAAATAGAAAAGTAGATCTTGCTCAATTGGAAAGGGGATTAAGAGACAGGAGGGTTACAGGAGGAGAGGGAAAGAACGGAAAACAGGAGTGAGGATGCGCTCTGCCCACACACCTGCTCCACAGGAGGAGAGCGGTTCCTGCAGGCTGCAGATATGCACGAATGGGAATAATGTGAACATATAAATGCAAAATTCCTGGCCAGACATCAGTTAGCTTCTACAGAAGCTGGGGAGGACTTAGTCTGCACTGGCAAGTTCTGAAAGCAGTGGAGTTAAATCTAGAATAATTTTAGTACTAGATCGTGGTTTTTACTTAGTACCAATATTTAGTATTGATTTTAAGGGCCTATTTAGTGGTATTTATTGACTGCAATGTCTGCCCCGGAGCAATATACAACTAACATCTGACTGATATTTATATAGAACTCATACGCAAGTAAATATTCAGAGACAAACTAGCAAAACAGTAAAGTCTTATTAAATTAAATTATTCCATCTGTACAACCTTATTGGCTGAGAAAAGCACTCCTCTCCTGAGTACTGGCCGTGGACTCGAGTGCTTCGTGCTCAGCTCCATGCAGCTGTCTTGGCTACTCATTCCATCTGTGGACCTGCACAGTCAGCTCCACTCTTACTCTTTCAACTCATGTGGGAGGTTATCACGACCCCTGACTTTGTCACTTCCATTAGATGGGGACTCGTTTGGAGTAGAAATGACGTCTACATCTTGAAAATGGTGCAGAACTCACAGCCAGTTGAGTTCCACTTCAGCAGTGTGACTGAGCAACGCTCCAGGTCTGAGACGGGTCAGGGCTCACTTGTACAAGAGGCAGCCTAAGATGTGGCTCAGTGGCATAAGGGATGGGGTTATTTTCCTAATAAATGGCCACTTCTGAGCTGGAGTGAGGCTCTCCACCCCACCGAGAGGTCGTCATGTTAAAAGAAGTGGGAGAGAGTGAATGGTGAGTCCGGCGATTTGAGCTGGCTGAATTTAGTGTTTGGTTCCTTTCCATTTCTTGGTTCACCTCGTATTTGATTAAACCCCTTTGCCCTCGCTTTCCCCCAAACTGGTGAGGACAGAGGTCATGATGTAGATCCTCTCAGAGGTGTGCTGGCTTGTCTCTCCCACTGGAACACCTTCAATTGCTGAGAAGGGAGGGCGCGAAAGTGGCACGCATGCAGCGCGGAACTCTGCCCTCTACTTTCTGGACAGACAAGTGAGCCTCTCCCTTTCTGGGTCCCTAACACTCATTGCCCATAGTGCACTCTGCCCTGGGCCTAATGCTTTTGCAATGTCTTGTCCCCTCCCACGCGCTTGGACAACCTGAAGTCTTTGCTGACTGTTTAGAGGCCGCTGCTTTCTGGAGCAACAGTAATCATTTCCCAATTTGTGGACTTCACAGCGAGCAATGCAGGCTCCCCGCTGCCTCTCTTGGTTCCATCCGTTTTTGGTTCTCTATGCTCTCTGGAGCATTTACCGCCAAGCACAGTTAATGCCCAGGATCATCTTTAGAGAGACAGAATCTAGGGTGGCTTAAAGGTGCATGAACCTACGTGGCTACTCGCAAACAATCCCAGTGAATCATTCTCCCAATCTGGGCAGAAGATGTTCTGTCTCTTCCAGCACCAGCAAGGAGAAAGGTTGTCTCGATGGACATGGTACTCCTGCAAACTGCCTTCCTTTCCCATTTGTTATAGTTTAGTTATAGTTGTCCCTCTCCAAGGCCTCATATAAGTCCTGGAGTGAATAGCACTGGAGGAACAGTGCAAAGCTCTAGGGGCAGGGCCAGAGGGCCAGGGCGGGGCTGGAGGGGTGGGGCCAGAGAGTCACAAACCATTAAACTGGCTGTGCAGGCTTCCCAAGGCCTGCGTCTCTCGGAGGTGGGGAGCGGGTCATCCTGGACAAGGTGGTACCCCAGCCTCTCCTCCAGACCTTGTAGCGGCGGGTAGTGGTGTCTAAGATTGAGGCTGCCTTGAAGAGATGTTTGGAGAAGACAGAGGCACTGACCCTCCTTCCTGAGCAAATAAGGCTCCGAGGTCTTGCTGCTTTATATAGGCTGCTTTAAATTGTGAAACCTCCAGTAACTGTGAGCTAAATAAACCTTTCCTTCCTTCATTTTAAGTGCCGGGTCTTTGTCTCAGCAATGAGAGAAGAGTAAGACTCCATTCCTCCAGTTACCTTGGCATGAGGACAAGAACCTAAGGCAAGAGGACTAGTGATGGCGGGGAACTGTGAAGTGGAAAGATGAAATTGGCAGCTTCTCTTTAAGCCTTAAAAGGAGGGATCTGGCCCAATTCAGTGACTCCTTAAGCTCAGAACATCCTTTATTTTCAACAGGGTTTTCAGCTAAGTTTATGGGCTACAAGGGAAGAAATCACACAGACTATCTCGCTGCATTATGCAATCATTTTCTTTTCAAACCAACACTATCAAAATGCCATCTCTTTAACGTGCTAATTCTTGAAAGTTGTCAGAAAAATAAGGGATGTGTTAAAATGGTAAAAATCATCCAAAGATGCATGTGTTAATGCAAGGTAGACCAAAGAATATCCTCTTGAGAAAGCTTGAGCTGCAGCTACTTAGTCTAAGAAGATGTGGTAGACTGACTTCTAGTACCCGTTCACGTAAACTTAGGCAGCTCATTCAAACAACAGAACTATTTTTTTCTCGAAGTTGAGAGTCTGGGAAGTTCAAGGTCAAGTATTGAGTGATTCAGACCTGGGTGAGGTTTGTTTTATGATTTTCTGATGCTTTGTGCTCTTTGTGTTCCTCTCATGGGTGAAAGAGAGACAGAAGACAGAGAGCAGAGAGACTAGGAAGATTGAACTAGACAGGGTCTCACTATGCAGTTCAGGCTGGCCTTAAACTCACTTTGTAGCTCAGGCTGTTCTCGAACTCACCACAATCCTCCTGCCTCAGCCTCCCAAGTGCTGGGATTATAGGCCTGCGCACCACACCCAACTAACAAAATTTTCAAAGAACAATGTAAAAATATCATGATGTAATTTATTCAGTTTTTTCAGATGAAATGTATATGTTCTTTTAACAACCTCTCTCTCTCTCCCTCTCCCTCTGTGTGTGTCTCTCTCTCATACACACACACACACACACACACACACACACACACACTATACAGGTACAGAGCCATCTATGTGCAAATCTTCACCAACTAGCTTGGTCTAATATGCTGCCTGGATAAATGTGACGTTAGAAGCATGGAATCAGTAAGGAAAGAACTGGGCTGGAGGAATAGATAGGAAGGATGATGACTTACAAGCTCCCTCAACAAGGGCAAAACTAGAAAGCACAGTCAGAGGGCACAGTGTCCAAGAAAAGAGATGCTCCAGCTGAGACCACACACCCAGCTTTATCTGCAAAGGGACCAGCAGCAGAAATAGCCCGATAGTGTAAAGAGGACAACACAGTTTGGTGACTTTTTTGACACATTATTTATTCAGGGCTTCCACAAGATCACACATTTATATTTGCAGCACTTGTGTACACTAAAAACAATTCCAGAGAAGACGAAATGGCAACAATCACCCCACAAAAGCAAAATGGGAACAGAAAGAAGCAGCACTGCTCAGCTAAGCCCAGTGGAGAACAAGGGTGAAGGAGAAGACCAGGTAGATGTGAGAAATGCTGGACGCAGAAGAGGATAAAGTGGGCATTGTGATCTAGAAAGTGAAGACAAAATATACCGATCAGCCTCCTGGGGTTTGTAGACGATGTCTGGAGACAGTTCAGACACTCAGATGATTACCGTGGAAAGCCGGCAGCTGATGGAAGATGGTCTGGGACTCAGGTAATAGAGAGGAGATCGGCTGGACATACATTTCCATCGTCTTTTCTTGTGGTAGTTGCCCTGTGTAATGGCTGCTTCCCCAAGTTCAGACACAAGATTGTAAAAACCAGACAGCTTTTGAATGTAGACTACTTAGGCTTAGAGAAATGTTGGAAGTGAAAGTGCCGTGTTTTCTTACAAAAGAAACATCAGGTACCTAAGACTGTCCACAGCACTCCACCTTGAGTTAGGAAAGCCTGCACTCAGGAAGGGCCCATTGACTTGCTAAAAGATGGTGCTTCCACTCAGCGACAGGGAAGTTCAAGGCATTTGCTGGAAATCTGGACTTTAATGAATCCCTGCTAATGTTTGTGGCTTTGGACCCCACTGAGAGTTCCCAGCACTTGCGTACTTGCAAGAGCCCCTTAGCCTTGCCCAATCTTCTACACGGAGGCACTGACAGAGCATAAGTTGTTTGAAGAATTTCAGAAAAACAAAATGGTACCACTATGAATACCCATTTGGCTAAAGTTGGTCAGCAATCTGATATTGTAAAGCCCAAGTAATACTGAAGAAGTCAGATGCAGGATGAAAGGAGATAGAAAATCCTGGAGCATTTAATGATTCTACTGTAATTAGAGAACAGAATTAAGATGAGCCAAGCTCTCTGCAGTAGTTGCAAGATGCCACAGCAAACACGCCAAGCAAATGGCAAACAACTTTGGGCTGCGCTGGGCTTATCTCTGCCTAATTTTGTTACACAGACAGTATTACTTCACAATCAAAGAAGCCAATTAATACAGCTGCCATAGATCAACACAACTGTGTTTACCTCTCCTATGATAGAAGCTTGCCAATTTTAGATAACAAGTCAAAACTTACCTTTAACATGTGTCAGAAGAAGCTTTACCTTAAGATCTTTCCATTTAGCAGATCTTTCTATCAGGGAAGCTTTGGCCTCGGTTTTCCTCCCTGGCTTCTCCAGAAGTGGGAAGGAATTTCTTCTAAAGTCTGATCTACCACAGACTCTCCTAACAGATAATCTGATTCACTAACAAGTTGCAAACCTGCATTCCCTAAGCAGAGGAGATTAATAAGAACACTCGTTTCCCTTCCACTGAAGGCTGAAAGAAGTGGCAGCACATACACAGTAGTTTTAATATGTCCAACCTAAAAGGGAAGTTTGGGATTTTTAAATCAGATGAGACTTAGGATAGTTCTCAATCACCATTTGAATCTGTCTTTTGCAAACAACACGAAAAACATCAGGAAAATTGGATTATTGCACTATATTCCACTGTTTCCAGAGAGCAAAAAGAAAGACTTCTCAAAGTTTAAAAAGACTGAAATGATACTGAAGTGAATATGTTGAAGTTTCATAATTAAGAAACCAGAAGAGGCAGTTTCCACCTAGATCTGTGGCATGCTGTGGATCTCATTAATAACAGCATATCGAAGGGGCTCAACAGAGACGTATGTGTTTGCATTGATGTTTGAAATTACAGCATCTTTCTTATAAGTTAAAATTGTTAGAATAAATAAAATCCCTTATATTTGTAATAAAAACAGTACAGAATCTTGTTCAGCAATTTGCTAGTTCTCATCTTCACTACAATTTATTTAATAAATCCTCTATGCTTGAGTCTGGTTATCAGTTAAAATAAAGATAATAATACCAACCATCTCAGGATTTCTTAGGGTTTTAATGAAAAATGTTTATGAAATTATTAGCAGAGCACCCAATACTTGATAAATTATGGATAATTATTATTTTAAGTAAAATGAAAATTGGATTTTTAAGTGTATGTTTGCATTTCACTCCATGATTTAGCTTTGATCAAGGTCCCTATATGCTCAACTAATAAAATTATAATTGGAATGCTCTAGAAAAAAGAATACTTGGGGTGTTCACCTAGACAAAAAGGAATTCAAAAGTAAGGACAAACCCTGAAAACCTTAAAAGTAGTGAAATGGACTGCCGTTCTGTGTCCAGTAAGTGATATCTGTGAGTGAGGACAGGGGGCTGCAGGTAGACCAGCAGCGAAGTCATTAAGAAAGGCACAAAGCAGACTTTTACACTGATACGACAGTTCGGGGGTAGAGCGCTGCTTTCTGTGTATAAGAATATGCATGTCTATTACACACAGATAATTTGATAATTCAAATATACTTGATGTCAGAAACCATTTGAAATAAGTTCTAGTTAATATTTCCTTTTCTAGTGTCATAGATGAAAACAAGATTCTCTAATCCTTTGTTCTCAAAGCAGGTTTATTACATTTTTATGTTGGCAGGCATAAGATTTGTTTTACTGCTTTTGAAAATGACCTAAGGTCTGAAAACTAAATTGTTTGGTGTAATTCCAAATTACATAGATATATTTGAAGAAAAATATTTTCTGCTACTTTCTATTATTTTATTAATGCCTTATGATTTAAATATCTAGTCTAATTTACATTAAATTATACACAGTAAAGTCCTACACATTTATATGCTATTATAATACAATTTTAGTTTTACTCAGAATTTCACTAATTTTCTTTTTCAGCAGTAAACTGGAGGAGAGGAGTTTGAATTGTGGGGGTTCCTTTCTTCTACCTGCCTTTCTGCCTTTTGTACACACACACACACACACACACACACACACACCAGGTGCTAAGGCATGTAACACACACACAGCTGTGTGCACTCATTGGCCAGAAAAGGAAGGACAGTCATAACACATTGCAAATCCTCGCCTGGGGCTCTTTCATGGGTCTAAAATTAGAGAAATCCAAACTTCCTTCAAAGTAGCTTCCTTGCGGCAAATGGAGGCAATGACCGCTGGTGACTTCAGGGACGACCCAGTCCCCAGGCAGCCCCAGCCCCAGTGCAGCAGCGAGACTCCAAGTGGCAAGTGATGCCCATGCAGGAGGAGCCACCCCGGGGATCTGCCTGCTGGTGGTGCCAGCAACCATCTGCACTTTGTGCAGAGTGTGTGCGTAGCTTGCCCCTTCAATCCTACTCTCTCATCTCCTTTTTCCCCTGTGTTTTGGTTTTGTTTTAGCATTTGAGAAGTATAAAAGCCGCAGACACACTGCTCCATGAAAATTTTGGGCATTTTTCAGTGAGCTGGTGGTGTCTTTCTCACTTGCGTTCTGATCACTGACCTTCACTTGCAGCAGTGAATCTGCTCAGGAGTTCCACAGCATGAGCCTAGTGCTGAGGGGCAGCAGAGCCTTTCAGTCATCCAAGCTGTCTGAGCAGAGAGGAAGGCTGGACGACATCCAGAAAGCCAAACCTCATCGGGCAACATCCCCCTGACTCTCAGGATTCTGCAGACCCTTCCAGATACCAATTGGAAAGCCATGAAATGGTGTCTCCAAATATTTTACAGCCCAGAAACCAAGTTTTTGAGCTCTAAATATAAACATCAGCTACTCTTCTCAGACATGAACTTCAGTATTGTGTATTTTTCCTGGAACCTTTCCTAACTATTTATAATGGCTCTAATAACATAGATATGTCCTAAAATCAGTCAAACCATCATGCAGTGCAAGGTGCTGGTGCTTCAGAAAGGTTTACCCCAGTATTACAGCTGCTGCACTCAACCTTTCATGGAAATTACTTGTGGTCTCCACACAGTAAGTCAGGATGTTAGCCTGGTCCAGCTGAGGGGAGAACCTGCCTGCTGTCACCCGACCAAGGTGCTAGCTACTGTGTGGGCTTCTCATTGTCCCAAACAGCCTGAGAAGCAGAAAATCTCAGTTCTGAGTTGGCTCCACGTGGGACCTCCACGTGGGGTGATCTCAAATGAGTTCCATTTGAAGGCCTTGGTTCCCCTTCTGTAAAATAGGGGTCATGTCTTCCCTGCCTCAGCAATGCAAGAAAAGCACTACAGTACACATCTAATGTGATGCCATGGTGACAATTACCAATAGTTATAAAAAGCAACATAAAAATATAAGGCATTATTTCGCCAAATTTTTCTATGTGGCCTACAGCATGGTAAGCTGCATAGAGGGATTGGAAGGGTGTTAAGCTGGGCAGTCTAATTTCAGGACTCTTTATTTGACCCTCAAATCTACCCAAAGGCCATTCATCAAGGCAGGACCCTAGGCCCACTAACACACACCTTCCCAACCCTGCTGCCCTGCCCAAGAGATGAGAGTTATATTTACATTTTTCCTATTAACTCTTTTGCTGTAGAAAAGCAACCCATACACTTGCAATGTGTGTTAATGGTTATTAAACATAGAAAGGAATAAGAGCACTGCAGGACGCTTGATGCCCTTAAAGCACATAAGCCATCGGGCTCTTAACACGGAGATGGCTCTGCTGAAGCACAGTGACCCACAGCATGTGCAAAGAGACACTGAACACTCAGGATATGACAGGCATGGGAACACTCAGAGGCCTGGTTCCTGTCTCAGCCACCCCTGGGTGATGCCCTCAGCTCTCTGCCACTCTTGCTCATCCCCATCTATTGCTGAGAACGTTGTGGGCTACGAACCCCTAAACCTCACTTCAACCTCAATTCCCTATCTTCAAGAAAGCTGGACTCAAGCCATGCGCTCCTTCCCTGTCCACCCCTTTCCGAGCTGTCAATTCACATATCTATCTCGTCAGCCATGGCCTGTAAATTAGACATCAGCCTGTGAGTTGCTCTCTTCTGTGAGCACTGAAGTGACTTTCTTGGGATTCTACTGGAAGACCATACGTATAGGGGCAACTTCAGCCTTATCAGCTCTCTATGGCAGCTGCAGCATAACTCTTCTGACTACTCTCAGAGGTCGGTGTCCTGCCCATTCTCCACTGCAGCGCTAAAGTCACAGTGCTCCCTGACACTGCCCACCTGACCATAGGAATCCTTCAACTACACTCAGATTTGAGCACATACTAACATTTTCATTTAGTTGAGAGTTTTTGATTTTACTTGATTTAATTCTTTTACTTGATTTTATCTCTTTTACTTGATTTAATTCTCGTGAGAAACCAGGGAGAGGGTAGTACAGTAACCACCACAACTGCTGACAGAAGAGGCAGCCCCAGCCCACCACAGTTAGTTATTTCCTGTGGTTGTACACCTAATAGCTGTTAGTTTTGAGATCCAGCCTGTATGACCTTGAACCTGGAGCCACAATGCCTGCTTTGATCACAAGGCCCACACCTGGCTGTTGCCTTGCCTGAGGCCTTTAGATTTCACTGTCTCTTGAACCACATTGCTTTCTTCAACCCGGCAGAAAAAGTTCTCCTTCATATTTCTCCACTCCTCAGCTAAGTTCATGTTTCAGTGCAAAACCAGGGCGATCATCATCAATGCGAGAAGCAGGTGAATGAGGGCTGCCGTCTAGGATGGAGATGAGGATTGAACAGGAACCTGGGCAAGACTGTGAGTTCACTGAGGAGATAGGCCCCACAGGCCAGGAGGGGCAGGTGCAATGCGCTCCTGGGTAGGCCCTGCACCTTCACCTCCAAGAAAGCCAGAGTAGTTGTAAGGGAAGGGTGTGGACGCTGCTGAGTGCAGCTGGCCTGAGAGGCTCATGAGGAAGCAACTGCAGGTCCTCCACTAACCTTAGCAAGGCACTGTGTGTCCCATCCTGCTCCACCAGGCTGCTCCTACCTCCTCACACAGCTGGCTCCCTTCTGCCACACCCACCTCTGGGAAGAGGAAGTGACTTGACCTTGGGAATAAGGAAATGGGGCTCTGACAGGCAGCAATAGCCCCAGATGACAGAGCTAATAGGCCCTAAAAGTCAGTCCTGGTGACAGCGGGATGTGCTCTTTCTTCTCATGCTGATAAGACATGCAAAGAGCCAAGAGCCTTACAGTCACTGGGGCCTTTCACCGCTCTTCAGCGCACTCCCTGACAGTGAATCATTTCGGCTGAGCATTTGGTGAGGGCGGGTCTCCAGGGCAGAAGCCAGCTGACTCTTTCCCTAGGAGTCAGAGAGATGCAGACAGGAGCAGTGCCGAGCTGCAGCGCCTTGCCTTGCCTCGCCTATCCTCTGGCATCTGTGCCTCCATCCTTGCAAGGGGCAGGAGGACTCAGAAGATCCTGGGTGCTCCGTTGGGAGTTATAGCCTCAGAACCACGGGGGCAGGGAGATGCCAACAAGCTGCTAAAATAGGGCACGCCATGCATGTGTGCCATTCTAATGCTGTCACCTGTTTTGGTGAATGATAAAGCAACTATCTATAAAATAAGTAAATGTTTTATATTAAAACTGTTACAATTGTGGTTTCCTTATAGCTTGTAAATTTCTCTTACAAATCCCTTAATAGATAATTTTTAATTAAAATCTAAATGCATGAACCCTAAAGAGTAGGCAAGGAAATCTGAAGATCATTGATTTTATAACAAGAATCCCAAGGGTCTATATGCATTAAAAAACAACTGCATTGTATAGGAACATGCACTGGTAGCTTCCAAATTGATAATGATCAAAATGTCAATTCTCACTAAACAAAATGCAAATGCGTATAAGGTTGGTGCAAAATTCCTAGCATTATTGTTCTTACTCATTTACTTATTTTTTTTTCTAGGCATGCACTTCTGTTATATAGTAAATTCTAGAGAAAAAGACCACCTTACACTCCAGGAACTCAGGCAGCACAGATCTAACTGTGCCATCTTTTGTCAGAATCACTCTCCCACTCCAGTCACATGCAGGGAAACTTTGACACAAATTGTCAAGGTTTCTTCAGGGCCACCTGTGGGTGATACGCATCTCCCTCAGCCTAGATTCTGGCTTCTTCTTTGGCTTTTGTTTTCATCTACTTGAATCAACATTGTAAACGCTCTTCCAGGGAGCTACATTGGAGGCCAAGGCTGAAGGTCACTTCCTGTATGCAGCTCTGTGACTCTGCAGTTCCTTTCTGTCCTCTGCAGCAACCTCTAGCTCCTAATCACTAGATTGTGTCACCAAGCACACAGAACTCTACAAGTCTACTCAGATAACACGACATGAAAGGCAGTGGTTGAGATCTGCTCCTGTGGGAAAAGGTGACTGACCTTCCAGAAATTTCAGGGTGAGAATACCGCAGTGACTCCTGCTCAGGGTACTAGGCCTCTGAGTGTTTTCATGACAAGTGTACCTCCCCACTTGTCATTGTTATTGCTATTAATCTTAAGTTTATTCACATCACAGTTCTTGCTTCTGACTCTATAGCATGATGTTGGGACATTAGTGACTCTGAATGTGGAAAGCAATGGCCAAGGAGAAGGACCTGGGAGAGTGGCTGCAAGCAGGACTTGGAACAAGTTAGATGGGTGGTAACAGTGACAACTATTTGTCATATGTGTCTATGGTAGATAATGTACTTGCTAGTACCACTGTATAGAATTCCCTGGAGAGAGCTCAGCAGCATAAGCACCTGCCTGGCAATTGCAAGGTCCCAAGTTCAATCCCTATTATTACTAAAATAAAAGAAAAAAATAATTCCTGAAAAATTATAAGATGACAGCTTGCAAGGCAGCTAAGAAAGTATGAGCATGCAGCTATCATACTTTGGGACACTACACCTTTGAAACAGGTGCAGAATTTAGTTTTTCCATCTCATCCCCACACAGATGGCCTTCTCACCCAATGACACTTCCCCACTAGCTGTTTCCAGAGAGTGAGCCTGGTCATTGCAGAAAAGGCAGGATATAATCTCACCCAAGCTGGATCCAGCTTTCAGTGTCTTCACCTTCCCTAAATCACTTCTGTGCACCATTACTTGGTCTGGTGACTGGAGCTCTGACCACAAGTACTTTTTCACTGGGAGTCAAGATAGAAGGGTGGTGCAGTGGGGAGAGCGTGACCCCAGTGATGACTCCCTTGAGCACAGGGTTGACACCTGCTCCTCGGGCCTGGTCACGAATGGGGCTGTGGCAGCGGTCAGTGTCCTCCCAGGGGTTAGCCCTCCCCAGGGGTGGCAGTTGGATTAGAGAGTGGAAGGATTTGCATACACTCCTGGAAAAAGACCGATCAAATTCCAGAAACAAATGACTGGATCCACTGTGTAGAAACAAACCAAAGCCCATGTCATACACTTGCTATCAGAACATTATGCTGGAAGAATGGCAGTGGGAAAGCGGAACAGGGCGAAAGAGAAGGTGCTGAGCGGTTGTGCTCTGCAAGCTGTTTGATACACAGAGTTAACTCATATGCACTGTAGTGGACCTAATAACCAAGAGCTTTCAGTCATGGCTTTTTAAAGTTTGATCACGTAAATACATTTTTACCTGCAAAAAAAAAAAAAAAAAAAAAAAAAATTACAAGATAATGTAGAAGTGAAAATGGGCATCTCAGTTGGCCACTGTGCTGGTCATCACTTACAGCCATAATTACACAATCAAATGATGCGCCTTGTGTCTCACCACACTCAGCCCTGCTTGGAAAATGCTAGGAAGATGACCTAGGTTGGACTCAACTCCTCACTGTCCTCAGCCTGTTGTCACTAAGCCCACGTCAGAGTGTGGCTGGAGAAAAGTTTATGACTACAAGCTTTATGGTTGGTCCTTCAGTTCTGATGTCCTAGAAACATTGAGATGAGAGTTCTCACAGGGAAGAAGACAATGGACACATGCAGAGCTTTGACTGCCCACTTCTCTCCGTCAGCTACCCATGCAGCCTGGAGAGTGTTTGCTCATTCTAACTCTGCAATACATACTGTTCTGCAGATGGGCAAGTTGGGGTAGCAGGGAAGGCCACGCAGCCACTGTCTCCACTTGGCTCTGGAGGTGGCAGCTGCATGGCCCACCCTGATGACAGCATCTGGTCCACCCTGATGACAGCATCTGCGGTGTCCAAGAGCACAGCGGTGCATCTCTGAGAGAGGTCAGCATCTAAGCCATTCTTACTCCCTTTTCCCTGGCTTTTTTTCAGTACATTATTAGAATGGTTCAAGATGTTGTGAGTAATTATCTTAGTTAATAAAGTCTTCTTTTTCTATTTTAGAAGACAAATTGCAATTGCTACTACTGACAGGAATTGTGAGTCATAGTTCATTTCATTATGACTCTTTCCTAAAAGTCACTGAAAATTGGGCTTCTTAAACTTGGTGTGTTGTGTATACAGTTTATTCTCATCCAATGGCTCCATATACAGAGAGAGAGAGAGTGAGAGAGAGAGAGAGAGAATTCACGTGAGTGCAGCCCCTTTCATTGGATTAAAATCCACAACTTTTTGGTCTACGCTTTTCCCAAGTCCCCACTGAAGTATGATTCATGAAGAATCTTAGTGGATCACTTTGTCTTTATGAAGTGCTGGAGATTACAGAAGTACTTAAGCAATTTTTCTATATTCTTGGCATTGTAAAGCAAGAGTAATCTCATTTCCTAAATCTGGAGACCTTTGCGGTATGACTGCTACATGCTTAAGAGGATTGATAGGACACACGGGGTAACTGGTGCGTGAGTCTTAGAAAGGGATTTCATTTTGTTTTCCTGTTTATCCTGCCCAGAGAGCTCAGGAGTGGCTTCTTCAATCCCTCGTCCAACCTTCATGGCCAGCCCTTTTCCCTCTGCAATTTCTTGGCCCCTTCCACTCTTCTCCCTGCACACACAGCTTTGCTCTTCCCAGGTGATTTCTCTTCCAGAAACTGCTCCTTATTTCTTCTTTCCTATAGTCTTCTCATACACTAAGTATTCTGGCACCTACAGTTCCTTCCTCACTTTTTTAATTTAAAAAGATACCTGAAATTTTTTTTGAACATAATGTCAAATCCTAAAAGATTTTGTCAAACATGGTTCTTAAATTCCTCCAGGGATAGATAAAGTGACAGCTCATTCCTTTTCATTCACCTGAATTTGTAAAGTGGATCCCATTCTCGTAAGAGAAGATTGTGTATTTCAGGGTTCTGAATAGGATATCCCTATGCTGATAATGTCAGTCTCTCCTTGACTTTTTAAGGTTTTTTTTCTAAGTGCATCTGTTTACTGAAGGATTTCTGGATAAGTCCGTGCATTCATTTTTCATCAGCTATTGAAACTACATTGACTAAGTGCACCAAAGACTGAGACAAGAATATTTGCTTCAAATCTATCTTCCTACTCAAAACCTGGGCTGGGGGACTGCTTTCATGTGAATGCTGTTTATGGAGGGAAACACTAACTCAAAGTGCCCCTCTCAACTCCTCTTTCAGCAGGTTTCACTCGAGGAGCAGAGACTAAACACAAAGACCCTGAAGCAGCACCCATGTCAACTCTGAAATTATTTTATTCTTGTCTACATTTTGCAACTCTGTTGCTAGAAAATCTCTTTTCAGTGATATTTTTGGCACAGTAATGACCCAATTCTTTGTACCAAACACCCTTCTAATTAAAGGGGGAAAACTGCCTGTGGAAAAACAAAACAAGATTAAGGGAGAACACGGGGACTCCTTATAACCAAGTACCTAAATGACACCCAAAAGTGTCAAAGGAAATTCAAGGAGCAGAGACTTGCAAAAGATTCCTCTGTCAGAAAGTGGCCTTTCAATCTGAACAGTGCGGGGATTAGTAAACTCCAAAGCAACAAGTCATAACTCGGTTGCATACAACATTCTAAGGTGGAGAGAGAAAGCTCTGGACTTAAGGGATTTCTGAACAGGCAAGAGTTTGGGGCAGTCCTGGAGACTGAGCCCAGAGCCTTGGCACCAAGTTGTGCCTGTAGGCCTTGGATCTCATGTCTTCTTTTCCTCCCCTCTACTTCCTCCCACTCCTCTACCCTTTGTCTCTGTCTCTCTTTATCTCTCTCTCTCTCTTGTTTTTCTCTCTCTCCCTCCCTCCACCCTGCTCTTCCTTTCTGCCTATCTTTTTATTTGAGACAACATCTCACTAAGCCACTAAACTGCACAATCAGAGCTCAAACTTCCAATTCTCTTGCCTTGACTTGCTAGAGTGCTGGGATTCTGTGTACAAGCCACCATGCCTGACCTGGACGTATTTTTCTGATACACACAAGTACAGTGCTTATTTACACTATGTTCTAGACTGTTTAATGTTGGCAAAGATGATGGGAAGGCACATCCACTGGTCATGTCTTCCACTGTTTTAGCCAGTGTGGACAGCACACACAACAGTCCATACCATTTTAATGGAGCTATAACAGGAACTATATCTGAAGAAGAAGTCAGAGGTGGCTGAGGAGGTAGCTCAGTAGAATAAGTACTTGCCTGGCAAGAGCAAGGATCTGTGTTCAATCCGTTGTCCCACAAAAAAAAAAAAAAAAAAAAAAAAAAAAAAAAGTCAAAGAAAAAGAAAATTGCAAAAGGAGAAAAGAATCTTAAAGAAAATCCAGAAAGGGGCTTAGCAGAAGCTGCTGAAGACCTCAGTAAGCTCCTTTCAAAGTTTGAAAACATGGGCCAAGTTCTGAAAGGTCTTCATTAATAGAGATGGCCACAGTACATGAGTGGCTTACAAGAAAATCTATGATAAAATGAAAGGAACCAAACAAGGAATCTCTTTGGATGCATTTCTGGAAAGGGCAGCACATCCTCAAGCAAACCCTCAAGCTAGAAAAAGCTCTGTCACTCCATAGGGGACATCTGGACAATTCCTCTGTCCCGCGGGCTGCCAGGGCCCAGGCGTGCAGGCACACTGGGTGGCAACGGTGGTGTCCAGGTCTAGGCAAGTGTGGGGGCTACACTTAGTCTTAGTTGTTAATGAAAATCTTTTCAAAAGAACTCATGCACTATTTGTTTATATTTCAAACTAAGGACTACTATGAATAAAAGCTTTCAAAGCATAAGTGGTCGATGAGCTGAAAAGCTTGCAGTGCGCTAAGATGAATGTTGGCAAGAGAGTTGCACGGTGCAAGTGTGCGGCATGGATCAGGCTGTCTGTAGAGATGCTACCCTCCCTTGCGTGTGTTTTGGGTACCCTGTGTGCTGACTGCTCCTTCGGAGGCTCCAAGAGCAGCTCTCAGGCCAGCAAGCTCTGTGCGTGGGGATGCCCACAACAGAGGTTGTCAGCCATGGCTGACAGTGTAGGCCAAATTTCTTACTGAAGCCCATCTATGTACTTCATATGGAGCACGTTGGAGGCCCAGGGCAGTGGGTACCTGCCCGGGAAGCATGGCTGTCCCTCCCACAGAGTGAGCCACCCCAGTTCACGTCAGCACCCTCTCCAGCCAACACACAACCAGCAGATCATCATGAGAACACACCGTACTGTAGGTCTTGCCCAACCATGATTTTTTTCTAACAGTAATCCCCAGCCCAGCTTAATGGTGTAGTCCCTTCTTATAAGTCATTTGGGAACATGAATACCCATGACATTTGTCACATATAGGCTTGGAGGCTGCTGATAGCTTGCAAATGGAGACAAGACTGCTGCTAAATACCTCACCATGGAAAATCAAGTAGTATCCAGACCACAATGTCAATAAAATGAGCTTCAGAGGCCTTTAATGAGAGAAAAACAAGATACAGCTAAGTTATTTTTCAGCTCTTCAGTACTCAAAGATGAAAGCCTCGGTGAGTAAAAACCACTCAGAATTTATAAATCCTGTTTCTCTAAACACCAGGAGCTCTGGCAGCTCGCTGGCCAATGTGAACTTCAACTAGAGATGGAAAATAGCATCTTGCATGAGGCATCATAATCTTACAGTGAAGTGGGGTTCCCATTCATCAACCAGGCTGAAGCAAAATAAATTTTTGTGGTAAGTTAAATTTCTTTATTGATTTTTAAATAACTCCTGTGTTAATTATAATCAAAAAATTAATAATTATGTAATTGTCGATCATTTCTGAAATATAGTTTTAAGTTAATTATTCATTCTCAGAGAGCACAAGAAAACAGAAACAATGAGAATATGCACTTAATTTTCTCAAGCCAAAGTGACATGATTTTTACAGAGTACAAAAGGAAGTGGTCTATGATCCTAATGAAAACCTTGAAACTAAGGCCAGAGGCTTTGAAAAGAACCCTGCATTCTAAATTACCATTTTTTTTTTTGTATTTGAGAGCATTTTTCGTATCTCTGTAATCAGTAACCAGCTTAAATCTTTGTGTGGTGATGAAAATGCATATTGTCCTTTAAGTTTTTAAAATCTCTAAATTGCTTACTTGCTAATTACGGTTTTCATGTCTCTAGCTATTAAATGGACAGAAACAATGTGGGCATTGAATTTTCTAAATTATACCATATCCAGTTTCAGAAAGTGGAATATTGTACATTAGAAAATGTACTGTGCCCTATCCCAACGAGCCATGGTAGAACACATCGATCCCATGTCTAGCCTCAGACTGTTGGGGCACTGAGTCCTGCTCTATCCTGGGTCCTGCTCGACCCTGGTTCCTCCGGTCAGGAGATCACTGGTGGGGCCTGAATTGATCTGGATCAGTCCCTGATGTGGTGTGGGATTAAGGTTAGGGTTAGGCTTGGTATGGTTGCCATAGGACAAAGGTTAGCGCTAGGGTTAGGGAAGAGGTGTGCACAGCAGCTGATTCCCTGCAGCTCATTCTGTGCTTTTCATCCTAGTCTTTCCCCAGTGCATGTGTGTCAGTTTTCTGGGATGAATTCCTTGCATAGGCACACTAAGAACTTCATCTTTCATAACATTTCCTGTTCAGAGCACCCTCCTCACATGAACATCTGCTTTATTCAGAGGTGCAGAGAACTAAGAGAGTGTGCATATGCCTGGGATTCTGACCACTGTGGTCAAGAGAAGCAGTGTTTCTTACCCAGTGACCCCAAACATTGCTAGTGTTCTCAGGTGAGGGAAGGGATGATCCACAGTACACGCAAAGCCAAAGCCCAAGGAGCCTTAGCCCAGTGGTGACGTCAAGGAACAGTGTCCGCCAGCCATTCTTTGTCTCCCAGGGATCATTTCCTTAGCTTTATTCCATGAGATTTTCTTTTGCGTCCTCTTAGTGAGGTCATTTACAGAAAGTCACAGTTTCCAGTCTTCCATGAAATCCCCAGGAGATGAACTTCTCACGTGGCAGCTGTAGTCACCTTTAGCATCTTGTCTCACCTTTGGTATGACACAACACTCTTGACTGAGGGCTCTGGTAGCTCCAGCATGGCCCACCTGGGGAAAGGGGCTCAGCAGTGGTGATGCATGAGGAGCCGGCTGCTATCTCCAACACCCAGGGCCTGCCAGTGACCCTCTGAGGGCCTCCTCTGCCGAGGATGTCTGAGGCAGAAAGAAGTCCTCAGAGCTGTGTCCTGAGATACTGCCTGGCACCTGGACATGGAGCATCAACTATGTCATTTGTGGAAGGTACAGCAATAAGCAAGCCCATGCCGGAGCTGCAAGCACTAGGGCATTCTAGAATCGGCCAGAGCATGCTGCTGAATGGAAGAGACCCGGGTGATGCCACAGGCTGAGCCCAGGCCCTTCCACTTCCCACATTAAATCTGTCAGCCCAGTGTGACAGATTTTGGGACATGGCCTTTAAAGAGAAGTTAAGCCTTAATGAGGTCATAAGGGAGGCACCGTAGAGCCCTGGGGCTGGTGACATCATGAGCAGGAAGGCACATCAGGACAAAGGCCACATAAGGACACTTCAGGACCCATAATTCTGCAGCTCAAGGACAGAAACTTCCAGAGAAATCACATGGCCAATACCTTGGTCGTGGACTTCTACCTTGCAGCAGTGCAAAAGAAAATAAATGTCTGTTTTTTTAAGCCACTGGCCCCTGACGCTGTGTCCTGGTGGCCACAGCCAGTTGACACACGTGACATCACAGATGTTAGCTGAGAGCCTCCTACATGCTAGTTCAGTGCCAGTTTCTGCAGCACCCTGTGTTGTTTTCACACCCACACAGACCCAAAGCGCTGCCCTACCAAAGTTGGTCACTGAAGCAGTCTGCTGTGGGCCCTTCGGTAAATTTGTACTGTTCTTGCAATTTGTTCCTTTTGTAGAAAACTGGACTCTAATTTCTACTAATTCAAGTTACCCACACACTATACTAGCTTTCACATTTAACTGGGCAGCACCCACAATTCAATTTGCTTCAGTCTTTTTTTCTATCAAACAAAAAACAGGTATTTGCTAACCATTAATAATAACTGGAATTGCCAGCTTCTTATACATTCATTATTCATTTTAACATCTTTTAACAGTTATTATGTAGATCTGAATTCCTCCAAGACAGTTTCTTTCGCTCTATTTCTTTAAGAGTCATATTTTAAACACTTTAGAAATTATTGCAAAAGATCAATTTAAGGGCCAGCTCAATAGTTCAGTGGATTAAAGAGCTTGCAAGCAGGCACAGGGGTCAGGGGTTCAATCCTCAGGCCTGCATGCTGGTCCCCGCTCCAGAGCTTGCTGAGACAGCGATTGAGACTGGGTATGGAAGCACATGCCTGTAATCCCAGCTCTTGAGAGGCTGTAAACAGGTGGATCACTGCGAGTCCAATCTAGCAGTAAGACCCTAAACACCCTGTAGACCCTTCCCTAAAATACAAAAACATAATAATAAAAAAGATCATTTTGCATCTTTGATGTAAAGTGTGACAAAATTAACTTTTCAAAAGGTCAGAAAATTATTCAATATTCCAACTTCTAGGAGCTACTTAAAAATATTCACCCATGTAAAGGCCATATTTTCTGTCTAACAACAGTACACATGGTTCCGTTTGCTGTGAAATAATTACATTACATATAATATGGCTTTGCACAACAAGTAAATACAAAATTATGTATTATATCGTTTGGGGTTTGGGTACTGAATGCATGCTCAGGCAGAGATTTTAAATAGTAGATTGAGGTTTAACTGTAATTATAACATCAAATATGTTTTCATAAACTGGTGCTTATAATCTTTTTTCTTTAAAAAAAAAGTGTATTTTTATAGCTTGTGTGTGTTTAAATTAGGGCATGGGCATTCTGGGGCTGCTCTTTGCAAGCACTTTTCTAAAAATAATATGTTGAGGACATGGAAATTCTTTATTCCATGCAAAAGAAAAGACAATTTATACGTAAATGTGACTATGCTTTTCTTTCAACATTTGTTTCAGAAGAGCTGAGCCACCATGAAATGCCATGGAGGACTCTGGATTAGACATGGGAGGACCGACCTGCTGATCAATCCATCTTGAGGCCAATTTGCAAATTTAGTATTCTTTTTGTGTAGCTCGATATCTATTGCACTTCACCATCTGTGCTTGTAAACAGTGTTCTGGGAAGAGAGGCTATCAGCTGAAATGTATTAGGGAGACGGGGACACCCCACTGTGGAGCTAACTCACACCGGGTGCATCTGGTTGACACTCCTCGCCACACACAGCCTGGGGTCCTCAAGCGCCCCCTGGAAAGGGAGGCCCAGTGCCAGGATTTTATCAATGACTTTTCCAATGCAGCACTGCGGCTCTGCTAGATGAGGGCCTCTGGGACCTAGTGACCAGACACCTGCGGATGCCTCTTGAATCGGCAGAGTGGCTCCTACCCTGATGCTTGCTCCAGGAGGGCAGGGAGGACAGAGAGCTGACAGAGTCATCACCCTCATTTTGTAGTAGTTGGTTTGTTAGATTTATTCTGGTTCCCTGGGCTGGCCAGATAGCTCAGTGGACTAAAGGGCCTACTTAGGCAGAGCACAGCGACTGGAGTTTCACCCCAGCCTGCTGTGCCTGACCCACCTTGGGGCTCCCTGAGAGTGAGATTGAGACTGGGTCTGGCGGCACGCACCTATAGTCCCAGTACTTGGGAGGATCACTAGGAGCCCATTCTACATAATGAGATACTATAGACTCTGCACTGAATACATTTTTTTAAAAAAAAGTTTTATTTTGCTTCCTAAATTGGGAAACCACTTCGCTGCCACCACCCCAGACCCAGTCAGAGGAAAATTTGGTAATGTCCGTTACCACCGCTCCTGTCACCCTTCACTCTGGGGAAGCAGGACTTGGGGAAGGCGTCCGGACCACTGCATTGGGAGCACTTTGTCTTTGAAGCTGCAGACCCCAGGCCTGAGCCTCAGTCGGCCTTTCACACCCCATGAACTGATCTCTCGCGATCCAGCGGGCTGCGTTGTCTCTGCGTCTGCATGGGGCTCTGTTTGAAAACCTTTTTCATTAAGACACTCTGCTCTTCCCTGCTGGCTTCACCTCCTCTGAATTTATGTGCGCGTGATTTTTCTCTTCGGAACCCCAGCTCTCCCGCCGTCCAGAAACTCCAACTCTCAGCCCGAAAGTGAAGCAAGGGCTTTGCCAGTGAGTTCCCAGAGCCACTTAGCACCCTCCTTCCTCCTCACTTAGAGGAGACTTGAGACTTGATCGTTAATTTCACCTGTCCAAATTCTGTGTGTGTGTGTGTGTGTGTGTGTATGCGTGTGTGCATGCACACGCGTGCATGTCTGAGTGTGTAAGTTGAAACCATCAAAAATCCTGAAGCACCACATTTCCAGTCCCCATAACTGACTTCAACATCCACATGCAAAAAAGCTTTTGCTTTGTACAAGATGCGACGATTCAGATGCAGCCATTTCTTGGTGTGAGCCCTTCTCAGATTCCTCTGCTACTGAAAATGTTGCTTTTATTTTATCTTTACCCTGCTCATAACCCACATGTCTATGTGGATTTCATGGACATGCCCCATCCTCTCCTTCAAGAAATTCATTTCAATGCATTCTTGAAAAGTGAAGGAGGGACTGTTTCCTAAAAAACACAAAAATTCAGGGATTCTATCACCTAGATACAGGGATACAGACATAATATCTATATTCAATTTTCTATAACTTAAAATTTGATAATCTACATTACTTGTCTAAGGCCTAGAAAATTAATGAAGTATTAGATTAGGCACTCATAGAGACCAACAGATATGTTGAATATTTTACATTTGAAAAAAAAGAATTTTGATTGAAATTATTTTATACACACATTCACATAAACATTGATATTCAAATATTCAACATTTCATATTTCAGATCTTTCATATTCAGGTGAATATGGTCAATACCTGTTTGACCTCAAAACAGTCTTCCCCTACAACGGGTAATGAAATGTGGGATTACACACAATGGAGCACTACTCTGCCATGAAGAATGACAAACTCTACTCACCAAAACAAAATGGATGTCCATAATGTTAAGTAAAATAAATCAGATGTTCAAGCTTAAATGCCAAATTGTTTCCCTTATGTTAAAAAAAACTTAAAAATAATAAACCCAAATTGTAAATTGTGAACTTATTTTTATAAATGTACTTGGTATAGGGTCTCACTACAAAGCTTGGCCTCACAGTGATCCTCCTGTTTTCAGCCTCTCCTGTGCTGGGATTACACATACATACCGCCACACTCAGACTTGGTGGTTGGCTCAGTATGCTCAGGGGAGGGGCTGGTGCTCCATATGGTGCTGGAGCATCGAACCCTGGTCCCTGTACTTGCTTAAACAGGTGCTTAGTCCACTGAACTACCTTTCCGGCCAGTTCAAACTGTAAATAAAGAGTGAAATAGAACATAGATAAGAGGGCCTGGGGGAAGGAACCTCCTCAAATAGGAAAGAGATCAAGAGTTGGAGGGCCAGGGAGGTGTACAGGAAGGAGGATTAAAAGAGCTGCAATGTGTTCCATGCAAATTAACACAGTGTGTGTGAGAATCATGCTGTGCAGACATCGCTAATAAAAATATTACCCTAAGTCAGAAATCAAAGGAGGAAGTCTAGGCACACTGCACTCTTTTTTTTTTTTTTTTTTTATTACCTTCTGGTCAAAGGAATGTGAGCAAATGATGCCTCTCCTTTTGAACTTGGGCTTCTCCTCCAGCACAGCTTTCCTGTGATGCACAGCTTGTCCGTCACAGGGAGCAAGCGTGCTCCTGTCAGCAGGCGGAAGAACATGCAAGGTGGCAGTTCACACATGTGTTTCTTCGGGAAGCCTCTTGCTGTCTCCAAGGCCAACTGCTGAACAGCCAGGGAGCTCCCTTGCCTGCTATGCTTCTCAGACTCAAGCACTGAGAGTGGGACTTAGCTCACAACGATTCAACACCACACGTGGGCAGGCTACCTGATCTCCTGCTCTCACACATGTGTGTAATCCCAGGCACAGTGAGAGCAGGAGGTCAGGTAGCCTGCCCATGCTTCCCTGCTGGCCCCATCTTGGCTTGCTGTGGACACCACCGCCCAGCTCTTGGACCCCTGAAGCTGCAATTCTAGAAACCTCTGCTCATGGAGAGCACCAGAAGGCAGCAAGCAGCCTCACACTCAGCACTGCACAGATGACCCAAAAAGGAAGCACACAGAATCACAGAGTAGAAACTTGGAAGTGCAGTCATGCAGCCGAAGCTTAAGAAGTTCAGGGTTTCCATCCCCACAGGCTTTATCTGTCCCAGCCTACCCTGGCATGTTGGCTGCACACTCTGAGGTTCTGAGGAGAGTGAGGAACTGCAAGAGTTCTGCTTGTCTTTAACAGAGAGGTCTCTAGAGTGGGCTGTGAGAAGTGCGAGCTCTGAAAGTTGGTGAAGGAAAAACGGGAGCCAAGGTACATTAAGCAGCACTTTGCAGAGAGAAATACAGATAAGGCTTTTTTCCTCTTCCACAGCCTTCTGTGGAGGACAGGAAGCATTCAGCCCTCATCCTGTGCTTTCTACACTTGGGGGTCCATTATCCATGTGGATGGCCCACACGGCTGCTCGGCAATGCTTGGATGGTGATGCGCATGTCCCACACTCTCTGACATGCAGGAGCAGGCTTTGCACACACAATGGAAGAAGGCTGGAATTTGGATGATGTGAAATCCAGTTGAAATAAACAGTGCCTTATGCACCCAGTAGCATCCTGAAGCACAAAGCAGACTCTGTACTTGGTGCTCCAGAGGGCCAAGTGCACTGCATGGAGAGCAGCAAGTGAGCCCTGGACCCAAATAAACAAAATCCAGGCTTCTGAGCACCCAGGGAAGTGGATGCTCTGACAGTACTTACCATTTTGGATGCTGTCCACATTTAGCAAGATCTCTTTCTATGCTATGGCAAGTTAGAAAAAGCTCGCAACTCCAGGCAAAGCAAATTGGAAGCGCTGCGGACGTTGCTGGCCTCTGTTAGCTCACAGCGTCACATTCTCCAGGTGAAAACTTCCTTCTCGGTGCTTCCACTATGCTGACTCACCATCAGAGAAGCTGCCTCTTCCCTGAAATGGAAAGACTTAGGTGGGCATAAATTGCATTTGGGGAAATTCCAGGAAGATGAAATGTAGGGGCTGCATGTTTCCCTGCTTCTCATTTCCACTGAAAATCTGTATTTTCACTCACTCACAATCACATATTGAGGAAACACGTGGTTTAGCCTTGGCGGGAAGCCAGTTCTGGCAGCCCCGAAGCTCCTCAAGATTCCCTCAGAGAACATCAAATGGGACACATAGAGTTTTCCCTCTTGTAGACGGAAAATGTTAACCAAGATCACAGGTTTTTGAAATCTTTAAATAACGTAAACATTGAGGGTCCCAGGAAGTTTAATGGAATGTGAACACAGCTTAGACTAAAAACAAAACAAAACAAAAATCCAGGTTAAGCTTAGCTGGCAAGTCTTAGTTTTATGCTATCAAATAGGCAAGTTTTATTTAATTCATTTAATTTAAATCAAAGATGTGAAGACAATTAGAAGTCCATAAGGAGAATGCAGGATTGGCCGCAGTTCAGCCCAATGAATCCAGAAGTGAGGAGTGATAGGGGCTGAGCTCAGGTGCACAGGTAAGCCCAGGGCCAGGTGAGGGAGGGCGGCACCTGCTGAAGACCCACCCATGGGGCATGGGGGGTCCCAGAACAGCAGAGGCAGAAATGCTCTACGTTTTGAAGGACTTTTCAGAGCCAAGCACTCTGGTAGAATGCTTCAGTCTTCACAGCAATCCCTCTGACTCAATTTAGCCTGAAACCATCTAACAGTAATGAGATCAAACCTCAAGAATAATATTTGGACTGGAGAGATAGCTCAGCAGACTAAAGCACCTGCTTAGACAAGCTTAGTCAAATGCAGAAACTGAAGTTTGATGCCTGGCACCACTGTCATGCCAGCTCCGCCTCCAAGGAGGGCTAAGCCAGCCAGAGTCTGGGTGGAGTGGCTCACACCTGTAATCCCAGTGCTGAGGAGGCTCAAAGCAGGAGGATCACCACAGGTCTGTCCACGCTGGTAGTGAGACCCTGCAGCAACCAAATACAGTAAAAACAGCAATAATAATAATATTTGGTAAAATTCACATTAATATATAATTTAAGTAGATGCAATGAAAGGGTTTTTTTTAATGAATTTAGGAGAAGGTCTCCCGAATGTTCAGGGTCTCCTTGCATAGATTGGACCCTTAGTTACCCTCCCATTTTCCACCTCCAAAGCACTGGGATTACAGGTGCCTGCCACCACAATCAGTCACAATTGCTGTCTCAGCAAGCCCTGAGGACTTGGCCGGCAAGGCACAATGGAGACTAATGCCTGGCCACTATGCTCTGCTGAAACAGGAACTTTAGAAAGGCTTTCTGGGACTGGCCTGAGACAGTGGGGCCAACTCCGGCAGCTTCCTCCATCCCATCCATGCCTGGCCAGCCTGAGAGACTGGCCTGAGACAGTGGGGCCAGGGCCAACCCCAGCAACCTCCTGGATCCCGCCCCAAGCCCTCCCAGTGAGTGGGAATTTGCACGACTCACCAGGCTTCCAAAATCAGTGAGTGTGTGGTGAGTCTGAGGGAGAGCTTTGGCTTCTTCCTGCTCGCACTACCCAGATCCCCGCCCCCAAACCCTCCAAGCTAGTGACTGGCTTGAAATCTCAGAGCCCACTCACCAACAACTCCCTGGAAGGACTGCCCTAAAGCTTGCTGACCAAGAGGGAATTTCCCTGACTCACTGGGCATCAAAGTTCGGTGAATGCAGAACTCCAGGCCCACAGCACCAAAGAGACATTTCCCAGTTCCACCCCATGGCCAGAGACCCAGCGCAGCTTGGCCTGTGAGTGAAGGTTCCAAGCCCACCACACCGGAGGGAACTTTCCCAGCATTCTGAGGTTCTGGCCCATGGCCCCAGACTCAGCACAGGTAGGCTGGCCCAGCACAGGCTACCCAGTGAATAAGAACATCCACTATCCCTTTGGGACCCCAGAAAACCCATCAAAGCCCAGGCCCACCCACCTAAAGAGTGACCTGCCTGACACAGGAGGGATAACTCAAGCAACATTCTAGAGCCTTGCACTAAAGCCAAGATAGTGGGAATTTTCACTCCTTGCTCTGCACCTCGGCTCGGTTCATGCTTGCCTGACCAGGGAACCAACAGAGGGGAACCACAGGAGCTACAGCAAAAAGGAAGTGAACACAACAGCTAGATCCAAGACAGGCATAACTGGATAATCTCAAACTTAATAGCTGGCACCTGAATCTCATTAAATGCTAAGGTTATAGCTGAACCAAAGCTCTACATCAAAGGTCAGATATCAGTGCTATACAAAATGACAAGGACAAGGAGAAAAACACAATTTCAGGTCTTGAGTGCACCAGTAAGTGCAGAGGACACTAGCTCAGCTAAAATGAATGAATTAACAGAAACGGAAGCAAAGGAACAACAGCAGAAAGGTATAGAGGAAATCAGAGGAGAAATAAATTTTCAAATAAAAAAAAGAAATATCTGAATACATAGTACTTAAAATAAAGAATCAAATCCAGAAATGTCATGGGGGGGGGGGAAACAATGCTCACCCAGAACAAGTGCAGAGAGCACTATTCAAGCTGAAACATATGAATTAACAGCATCTGAAGCAAACAAACAACAGCAGAAAGGTCATGAGAAAATCAAAACTGAAATAAATTCTGAAATCAAAAAAATAATTCTTAGAAAAAAAAAAGGATTCTTTGAAATCATGGCATCGGAAATGCAGAAACAAGTGCAGAAATACACAGAGGAAATGCAACTTGGAAGAAACTCTGCAGAAAAATAATTAATAACTACCTCTAAAGAAGATATGGATAAAAAAAATGTTGGACATCAGAAAAATGATGGATTCCTTGAATGAGCAACACAGAAAAGAAATAGAACACATTAAACAGAGTCAAACAGATATAGAAGAACTAAAAATATCAATCACTAGTCTACAAAACCGTTTTAGTGAAAGCAAAGACAGAGTTTCAGATCTTGAAGACGCTGGTACAGCTAATGAAAAGGTGAGAAAGGATCTCTTAAAAACAACAACAATGCAGGAAAAAATAATCAATCACCTGCAAGATGATGCCAGAATGAACAATGTGAGAATAATTTGTATCAATGAGAATGAAGGAGTCAATACAAATGACATAAAAAGAATTTGGGGAGAAGTAACCACAGAAAACTTCCCAAATATGAGGAAACAACCCAACATTCAGGTAACCGAAGCATACAGAACATCAAATTACTTCAACCCAAGTAAGAACACACCGAGACATATAATAGTCAAGATCCCAGAAATCCAACACAAAAATAATATACTGAAAGCTGCTAGAGAGAAGAAGCAGATCACATTCAAAGGAAAACCCATCAGAATTACAGCTGACTTCTCTACACAAACCATGAAGGCAAGGAGAGCATGGAGCAGAGTTCTTTAAGTCCTGCATGAAAACAAAGTCCAGCCCAGACTATTATACCCCACAAAACTCTCTTTCAAGTTTGATCTACAAGTGAAATACTTCCATGACAAAGAACAACTAAAGAATTTCATGATGACAAAGCCATCCCTTCACAGGCTGCTGAAAGAGGTTCTAGAGAGAGACCACAATGACCAGAACTCCATGAATGAGAACCGAAGGAACCTACTAAACAGGAGAGACAATTAAACACAGGTTACAAAGGAGTCAACAACACCAGATAAACATCATGATAAATGTAAGTCAGCACATTTCAAT
This sequence comes from Ctenomys sociabilis, assembly GCA_004027165.1. Lineage (NCBI taxonomy): Eukaryota > Metazoa > Chordata > Mammalia > Rodentia > Ctenomyidae > Ctenomys > Ctenomys sociabilis. The sequence continues at coordinate 374 of PVKA01005451.1, read as the reverse complement.
TATAATCATCAATGTAAATGAACTCAATTCACCAATTAAGAAATAGAGACTGGCACAGTGGATTAGGAAACACAATCCAACAATATGCTAAATACAAGAAACACACTTAACTCAAAAGGACATTCATAAGCTGGGCGTGGTGGCGCTGGCCTGTAATCCCAGCACTCAGGAGGCTGAGACAGGAGGATTGTTGTGAGTTCAAGACCAGCCTGAGCTACAAAGTGAGTTTAAGGCCAGTCTGTACTGCATAGTGAGACCCTGTCTCAAAAAGACAAAACAAAACAAAACAAAAAAAAAAAAAAAAAAAAAAAAAAAAAAAAAAAAAAAAAAAAAAAAAAAAAAAAAAAAAAAAAAAAAAAAAAAAAAAAAAAAAA